>CAJVPV010000998.1:0-17865 GCA_910591835.1 Acaulospora morrowiae
TTAAAAATTGAATATTAATAGATTATAATACGTGTATATAAATATATTTTATTATTATTAAAATAAATCGAAGATCTTCGGAGTTTAATATAGTAACCTTCGCTCCGGAGTCTTTTAATGATGACGGAGGTCCTCTGGAGATCTACGCCCGAAGATCTTCGGAGATTTTTGCTAAAAAATTTCCTGATAAATATACAAAAGCCAGCAAAGTATATTTCTAGTGAACAGCCATTGCACCTGGACAGAATATTATTTGGATCAATAAAATAGTATCTTCCTTTAAGGTTTGTCATTTTGTTTATGCTATGACTTCTTTTATATATTTTGATAATGCAATTGAAGTTGTATTAATACCAGAATAATGGTTTGAGATTTGATACTGGATTATAAGTTCCAAGAAGATTGTTTGAATTGTTGAAATCTTTAAACTAATTAAGCTCAAGTATATAGCATATTATTCCTATATATAATATGAATTGGAGCCATGAAAGCTTTTCTGTATTATTATATTTTAACAAATTTGATGTTTAAGACATTTGCTATATTAATTGCTATAGTTTTGTTAGAGAATTGCAGGCTTTTAAATAAAAGACTAATAGAGTTTTCAGCATTATTAAGATATGTTAAGCAGTTAGTTGAACAGATTTGAATTTTGAGATCTTTTGCAATTTTGACTATTTATATAATCCAATTGTTCTGGCTGAACTTCTCTAGGTTACAGATTGGACAGAACCAGATTGATTCATTTTTTTGGATTGATCACAGATTTTGAAGAATATATTTTCTAGTTGCTGGTATAAAAAGTTTAAATATTAGATTGCTAACTAGTGAGGATTACTGTCTTTCTTTAAGAAAAGTCATATTAAGATTACTATGGCTAATAAAAATTGTATTTAAACATTTGAATATAATTCTATAAGCTGATTTGATAAATTTGTTGATCTTAAATTGAAGTGTATTGAGAGCAGACTTGTTAAAATATAATAGGGAGAGGAAGTATTCAAACTTGTTCATAATAATCCAGTCATATATCTGTTGTTTTATTTTACTTTTTCAGTTATATTTGGAAAGTTCTTTCAAAATTGTATCTGTGATTTGATTAAGAACCTTTCTATTGAACTTGAGCAGACTTTGGGGAGAAATGAATACTTCCAAGTATTTAATACTTTCATGAGGCTTGAGTATTTGGATTATATATTTGTTGAATTTGATTGAATTATTGAAACCATATTTGATCTTAATATTGAAGATTATTTTAATTTTGATTTTGTTGCAGATAATATTATTTATTATTAAAAATTAATTAGTCATTGAAATAGGGTTTTCCATCAACTATTTGCTATTAATAATAAGTGTCAGGTTATTTATATATGCCAGGATATTGGAGACAATATAGCTTCAAATAGGCTTGTAGCTGGCTAATTTGAAGACAAGAGAGTTATAGAATATTATCCAAATGATAGGAAATAATGTTTTTTCTTGCTTCACTTTATTGTTCACTGTGAAAGATTCTGTTATTCTGAATAGTATGTTGATGAAGACTTTTTTGTTGCTAAAAAGATTGACAATTAAGCTGATAATAGTTGTAGAATAGTTAATTCTTTTGAGAGATTTTCTAATAGCTAGGATGGATACTGAGTTGAAGACTTTTGCAATATCTAGTAATGTGAATTAAAATTCTTTATTATTTGTATTGATTGTATTTAAGGCAAAATGGACTATTGTTAAAGGTTCTATTATGCTTTGATTTGGAAGGCCAGTAAGATTGGATTTTGACAGAATATTGTTTGATTTGAGAATCTTGATTAATCTTTTGTTAATTATACTAGTGAAAACTTTTCTAACTGAATTAATAAGAGATATAAATCTTGTATTATTGAGTTTGTGGCTCCAGAGGAGCTTTTTAGAAATAATAATAATAATTGTTTATTTTTATGACTTGAAAATAAATGCAAATAACATAATTTGATTGAAAATAAGAAACATGTGTTAAACAATTTTCTTGTCTATTAGTTTGATAATATTATAGCTAACTTTTGATTTTCTTGAAGCTTTTTTTTTGGATAGTTTGTTAATTGCATCTTGAATTATTATTTGATTGAAAGATTGAATAACTTTATTATATATTTCTTGATCAACTGATTTGGTGAAGTATTCTTTGTACCAATCTGGAAATTAATCTAAATCAAAGTTTCTGCTTCAAAGGATATTTTGAAAATATTTGTTAATAATTTTTTATATGAAATCTGGATTGTTCTATATTTGTTTTTTATCATTGTAGATTTTATAAAGATCTAGTTTTGACTTTATTGAGCCAAGAGCCTTTTTAATATAATTTTTTGATTTACTGTAAAAGTTTTTAACCATATTTTTAAAATTTGACTGGTATTAGTGGGAAAATTGCTTAAATAAGACCTTGTAATATGATATTTGTGTAATATATCTAGTCAAAGCAATGGAAATATTCTAGTAAATAGTATAGTAATATAATAAAAAGCTTAAATAATTTATTTTTATAATGTAATAGTTTATGAGTCATGGCAAAATATTTTTATAGCATATTAGAATAGTGATAGATATTGTTGACATCTCTCTCAACAGTCTGTTGCTTCTTCAGAGCACTCCCTGCATAACATCAATAAGTGTTTTGCTTCTTTACTTGAGGTATGTGGATTGTTTAGCTGAGTTCCACTAACTCTTTCTTTCTCTTTCCATTGTTGCTTCTCTTGACAGATCTTTATTACTTTTTCCTTCGTGGTCCCAAGCATCCTATTGGCGACAAGTACTAGATTAGATAGGTTAATTGGTTTTTACTCCTTTTGACAACAATTATCACATGTCCTAATTAAGAAGGTTTTAATTTTTGAAACTGGTTTTTCTTATTTGCATGACCTCTCTCTATGTATATTGTTGTTACTACTAGAAAACAATTAAGAAAAAATAGATTATCGATAGACTATTCTTACAAGAGAAGTTATAGAAAGTCTATTCTAAACTCTAATTATTGTGTCATCGCTTATGCAACCCACTAATTATTTCTAATTTTCAGGATACACGACGCATCAGATCATGTACCATGGCCACACTCCATGCAATTTCCCTGCCAACAATATATAAATAGGAGTAAAAAGTGCAAAAAGAGAGAAATAAGCTTAAATATTAAAAATAACAATCTTAATCAATATCCTTTTTGATTGAAAAGAAAGCATAAAACAATTATATACTAAAGTATTAATTAAAAATTGCATATATGATGGTAATAGATGTACTTAAAATAAGAAGTAATTAATTAACTTATCTTTCTAGAATAATATTATTATAAAAAAATCGTTCTGGAAGTCATCAAAGAAGATAGTAACTTGAACTATCTAAGGAAGACAACATGTGAAAGAAGAGAGTTAATTATAGTTCTAAGGTTAACTAAATCAAATTCATGTCTCAAGTAGAGAAAAGAAAAATAACCTATATGATATTATGCAAGTTTGATCTGTTACAAGTGATATACTTGCTGAATTTACATCAACACTAGTATTCATTCAATAATTCTTGTTAGAATTATAGTAAAGCTTTCTTGATTAGAAGTTTCTTGAGTTTTTAAAGACCTTTTAGTAATAAGTTACAGTGACTGTCAAATACTTTGTATAAGATATTCAGTTCTTGAGTAAGGAGTAGAAATATTTGGTGATTTTCAAGTTATATTATGGTTCTATTAATTCTTCTAATTTGTTTTTTGAGTTTTTTTTCTGTATTGATATAGTGATCCTTTTGTATTAGATTGTTTAAACTTTTTTGATAAACTTGTTTAGTGCATCTTTACAAATGTTATCAAAGACTTTTCAGTTTGATAATGAAAAAAAACCAATTTACAAGTCCAATTCATTTATGAATTTTGTTATGTTTTCTTTGGAAATTTTTTTAATGCTATATTTAAAAGTTAGTTTGATTTTCTTGAACTCAAAATAGTCAAGTTTAATTGTAATTGTATAGTGATCTGTGAAGATTAAATTACAATCTTTCACTTTATATCAGATGATTTTAGCAGCAATATTTCTGAAGACTTCTGCTTGATTTCAACAAGAGATACTGGTAGCAATAATATATGTAAATGTCTTGTTATCAAATTGTTAACCAATATCTATATGGTTGTTAATATGTTTATAAATAGATTGTTTGAGGGATAAGGTTAAAGCATTAATTAATAGACTGTTTTTGAAATATGAGTTGAAATCTTTTATTATTATATAGTGAAATTTGTAATAAATAGCAAGTTTGATTGCTTGGTAAATTTGTTTAGTGGCTATTTTTCTTTTTTTTTTTTGCCATAAAGAGATATATAGCTAAGAGCAGAATATTTGTTTTTTCTTTAAATTTCATAATAATGAATAAGCAGTATTCTGAGATATTGCAAATCTTGTATACATAAGAAGTCAGATCTTTTTCAATAATTAATAAGATACTATTCTTTACCATATTAGTGGATTCTTCATAAATTAGATATCTGCAATTTATGTTTTTAGGATGGAAGTTTTCTTTTTTGAGCTTGGTTTCTATTTTTTTTTTTTTTAATGCTAAGGTGAGACAATGCTCTAGTTTTATTAACATAGATAGTTTTTGTTACATATGTGTTATGTCTATACTATATTAATCTTATATTAACTAAAACCTATCCACAAGTTTAACCTATCCGGATATAGTCTGCCACCCTGCTTGTTTACTCAAGCATTACCTATCAAATTTCTTTCTTTTCTATCTGATACTAATTTTAATTCTATCTGTAATTATCATCTTCTTTTTAGCTACCCAAGAACGGCCAAGGTCTTTCTGCTTTTGTGGCTGCCTTTCTGGGATAGGTAACTAGCAAGCTGATGTATTACTGGATTGGGAAACCTTTTCATGGAAGAGACGCCTTGATACCCATAGGAAAACAATTACCAATTCTTTTCATTTTTACTGAAACAGGTATTTATGCATTTCTTGCTACTTCTGGCAATCGTCATGTCATCAACCGGATGATTGTCATGTCACTACGCCTTTTTCTTGATAGTCACAATCTCATTGCTTGCATAATCACATGTGAAACAGCTTGTATAAGAAATGACACTTTGACAGGTTATGGTGCCGGATACTATATTTTATTCTTTTATTCAACTGCGTTCACCTGGAGTTGAACCGATATCTTGTGATCTGACCTGTGGAGCACTAACCACTGTGCTATAGACCCACAGGTCAGCTTGGTTTCTATATAAAAAGTAATTAATCTTTTGTTTATAGCATTTGCAAGAATTTTTAGTTTGATAGGATTGTTAAAATATATTATATTAATAGTAATAAATATAATAAGATTTTTTGTATTATTTGTATTTGAGATTGATTATAGTTGGATAAAAAGATTGGTAATGAAATGTTGGATTGTGTCATAATAAAGGGTAGATAAGTTGGAATGTGATATTGTAGATGAATTGTAGTTATAAATGAAATTAATAATAGAATTGTTATCTATAGATATAGATAATTTTAATATAAAAAAGAGATAAAAGTAAATTTCAGTTCTGGAAGTGTCTTTTTAATAATTAGAGATTCAAGAAGTTTGTTGAATAGAAAGATTTTGTATAGTTCTATTATATTAATTGAAAGAAGATCATCATTATACAGGAGGGTGCTAATTAAGAAAATGTTTTTTTCTTTTAGAACTAAATTAATAATTGCAGAATCATCTAGTAATAGTAGTAGGAGAACCTGGAACTAAATATGAATTCCTAAATTAAAGGCAAGAACATAATTCAAATGTCATTCATTATTAAAAAATTTTTTTTAAAAAATATAAGATAAAAAAAAAACTATTTACAAAGGTTTTTTGTAATTTAGGCTACTTGATTCAAATGTTTTTTGAATTATATCCCTATTACTGTAAAATAAAGAATAAATAATTATGTCTCTTCAAAAGAAACATAATTGATCTGTAAAATTTTATATGCTAAATAATTTAGAAACCTATTTATACCTAGAACTATTTATCAGAATCTTTTGAAATTTGTATATGTTGTGAAGTCTTTTAATTAATTGTTTTAATTTATTATCCCTTAGAATAAATTGGCCAAGGTTAAATAATGAATCTACTTTTTGAATATTTGTTGATAATTTAAGTTTGTCTGTTTGAAAGATTGTTGGAAGAACCTATTGGGGCCTAAAAAAAGTAAGAAAAAGAATTCTTTTTTAAGATAATTGATTAGTATTGTATATTATATTTATTGGTTATAGAAATTTGTATATTTGGTAATGAAAGAATATCTTGAATTGAGTAGAAATTGTATGGCAATGGACTTTTTTATTTAAAAAAATAGGATAAAAAATACTTGAAGTAATATTTGGTTCTAAGGCTATATATTACTAGTTCTATATTATACATTATAGTGTTCAGTAGAAAATACTATTTAAATTCAAGATCAAATGATAAAGAGAATTTGGAAGGAGAGAGATTGAAGTAAAATTGTGAAATTTTAAATAAAATTGTAAAAAACCTTTTAATCTCTTTTATTTTGGAATTTAGATTTTTGAGATCACTTCTTTTTCTAATTGGGAAGTAATAAGAGAGGTTTCTTAAAAGATTTTTGGAGTTATCAGATAGAGGGGATAAAATAAAAAAGTAGGTTTCTGGAAGAAAGAAGAATTTAAAGTAAGAGTGCAAGGATTTGACTACTTTTGCTATTATGTTTTTGTCAATAATAAAAATTCTAAATAGAACTTTGGCTTTGATTTGAAAAAGAACTTTCTCTGGAATTGAAAAAAGATTTGAGAGCAGCTTTGTAAATATCTCTTTGCATTTTTGATAGATAGAGAAGTAATCTAACTTTTTATTGTTTTTGGAATAATAAAAAAGGTTATAGCTATATTTCAAGATTTGGGAGAGCAATCTGAATTCCAGATCACTAATTCTGATGTAATATAGATATGCAATAAAAATGCTTGCATTTAAAAAAAGTCTGATTTTGTACTTGACCTTTTGGTTAAGTTAAGTAATGTTGTTTTTATTTTTGTAGTTTGACTGGAAACTGATTTCTAAAGCTTTATATTTCTTTTGATAAGTACTTTTGAGGTTTTCAGTCTTGTTAAAAATGAAGAAGCTTCTGTCTCTGGCTTCTATCTTAATAAAAATTTCTAGACAAGGTTTTTGCTTGACAGGTTTTTTGGAAGTATTAGTTATATAAAGAATTAATTTGATTAGTTTCTTGAATTGTTTTTAATGAAGAAGAATTAGGAGGCCTAACAGATAATTACTGTATATCATGCTTGTTGACAAAATCTGACAAGATTGTTTATTTTATTCAGATTGATGTTTGGAGTATTATACTTTTCAATGTTTGTAAATAGAAGTAGTTGGTCTTTATATTTGAGTAGTTTGGCTTTTACTGTCTCTATTTTCTCTTTACATAGTACTTTTTTGTTATATTTGTTTTTGATTATAGAATTTTTAATAATATTTGATTGTTTAGCTGTCACTAATAAAATTAATGAATATGAATCTTGAAATAAAGTTTGCACTGAAGTATGGAATAGTAGTAACTATGATGTTGGAGGAGTTGGTTGGATTCTCTAGTTGACTTAGGACAGAAATACTTTCTTCTTTTTAATACTAATATATGTTGTCAATATTGTCTATTTTTATATCATCAAGTATGGAAAAGTTTAGATTAATAGTTGATACAATTTGATTGCTAGAAGTTTTTGTTAAGAAAGTTTGATGAATGATGAATGATTAGTTTTTATTTGTATAAATAGTTAATGGGAGAGGTTTATTTACAATCATGCTAAAATTTAATTAATTGCTGAGTATTTTTTGAATTGGTTTGTCCATATTCTGTTGATCAAAACCTTTGATTTGTGATTCTGTAATTAGACTTTTTATTGAAAGATTTTCTGGCAAAGTAGTTGTGAATGTAAATAAGTGATGTGTGAATTGAAAGTTAGGATGGTAAGTATCTTTAAGAGTATAAGTTTTTTTATCTCCCAAGATATTTCTAATAATTTAATTCTGTTTTATGAAATATGCTTAGAATAATTTCATCCTTTTTTTAGGACTATCTAAAAGATAGAGTTTCTAAGACTATTACTTTTCTTGAAAATTAATTGGAATGAGTTTTAATGTTCTATAAATTTGTTCAAATGTCTGGATAGTTTTTCTTTGTGAACTGATACTTGAGAAGAAGAGCTCTTCTTGTCTTAACTAGGGAAGAATTCAATTTAAATATCAGAAAGATTTTCTGTTTTTTTGATTAGATTGGAGATAGGTATAAGCTATCTGAATAGATAATTTGACAAGTATGGGATAATGAAGGTATTGGAAAGATCAGTAATAATAATTTTTCCTTAAGGGTTCTAATATATAATTAACACTTATTGCTTGCTTCTCTTTATTAAAACTATGTTCAGAAGAATGAAAAAGATTATGTATAATGTGTTATTAAGTATTAAGGTCATTGGTATTGTTGGTGCAACATGTTGAGTAATTTAAATGATTGATACAGAAGATGTGGCAATGAAAAGTTTGAATATAGTGTGATTGGCCATGGGTATAATTGGGTTCATCTCTTGTTATAATGTTTGATTTGTCATATGTTTGTTATATGTTGTTTATAAGTGTGATGTTTGATAAAATTTGATTAATAAAATGTTTTGATAAGGATGTGATTTAATACAAATATATTTGTTAATATGTATGTTGACACAATCTGGTTGATAAAATATTTTAATATGGATATGTCTTGTTGATATGTTTTGTTGTTGACAGTTGAGTCTGGCACATGTGAATCTTGTTTACTTGACACATGTTGATCTTGTTTACTTGTTATCATTGAGACTGTTTTTTTTAAGGAATGTGTTTGTAGCATATTGATTTTAAAGAAGGTAAACTGGTTTTGATTTTTATGGATTGGTATATGTATGATAAGATTTTCTTCTTATCTCTGTAAAAATAATAGGGAGTCTGGCATTCTTTTAGTTCAAAAAAAGTAGTAAGGTCATCTGATTTTTCTTGAATTTCTACAGTGTCTAAAGAAGGTGTTTAATCTGACATATGACTGGTTATAGTAGTAATAGGAATGTTGGCTTTCTGAGACCTTATTGTAAATCAAAAAGCTTGGTTTTTATTTTTCTCTTTTATAAAAAGAAGATAAACTGAAATTGTTTATTTTGTAATCTATAAATTAATAAATTAATAAAGTTTAATATATTTTTAATCTGTTATACTTAATAATAATATTGTTTTTTGATATTTGAAATGTTTTGAAAAGAGAACCTAGTTTTTTCTTTTGAAAAAAATTTCTTTTTAAGGAAATATGGTGATGAAAGAGAAAAAGTTTTTGTTGTTTTTTTATTTATTTTTTTAAATAATTAAAATATTTTTCTAAAAATTATATAATATTAGTTTTAATTATTGATAATATTTAATATTTACTTATTTAATAAATAAAAATTTAGTATAAGCAAAAATTTTAATTTTTCAAAAAAAAATTTTTTAATAAAAGTTAATCTTAAACAAACTTAAATTTTTTTAAAAAATTCATATAATAATAATCATTTTTGTAAAATTATTTACAAAAAAAAATTTTTTAATTACAATTTTAATAATTTATTATAAAAATTTTAACTTGTATTAGAAGTAAAATATTTTTTTATTTTAAACATATATTAAATTTTATGTAATTTTTTATATTAAAATTTTAAACACAAAGTTTAAAGTTATTTGTTTTGAAAATTTTCAATAAAATTTTAATTTTTCATTTAATAAAGTTAATAAAGAATATATTTTTTATAATATAAATTAATTA
Organism: Acaulospora morrowiae; assembly: GCA_910591835.1. NCBI lineage: Eukaryota > Fungi > Glomeromycota > Glomeromycetes > Diversisporales > Acaulosporaceae > Acaulospora > Acaulospora morrowiae. Next base: position 9,825 of record CAJVPV010000998.1, read on the forward strand.
TAAAAATTAATATTTAAAATTTTTTTAAAATTTTAAATATATAGGCAAATTTGCCTATATTGTAATTTAAAGAATATATAAAGTATTTTTAATTTTTTAAAAAATTTTTTTAATTTAACTTAATTTTAAATTTTATATATATTAAATACTTTATTAAAAATAATTATTTTTTAATAATATAGTAGTAATATAATAACAATATAGTAATAATATAATAGTAATATGAATTTTTTTAAAAAATAATAGTATATCAGTAGCAATTTAAATACTATTGTTAATCTAAAAGTTTAACTTTTCCAAAATAATAAATTTTACACTAAAAATAGATTCAGAACAATAATTTTTTAATAATAGATCTATTGTATTTTTATTCATTGAACAACTTTATTTAGAATCAGAAAAAAGATTTCAGTTATCACTTTTGTAATAAACAAGAATTTTTATCAAATATTTATAGTATCCAATCAAAAATATATTATTATATTATATAATTAAGTGATAATTCCCAAGTTATGAATATGAAGAATTGAGAAACATATTACAAATTAGCCTTTCATTAACTATTTTTATATTTGTATTATTTGTTACTCTCAATTATTAGTACACCGATTATATTTTTTATTTATTTTCATATTTTTAATTAGGCTATAGAGATAATCCTAGCTAGATGATGAAAGTTAACTTGTCCATGATTCGATATTTTGAGTAAATTTTTGGATATTTTCACTTAATGTCTTGCTGATTTCAAATTTATATGCAGGTTTGGTTTTTTTGAACTCGAAATAATCTAATTTGATTGTTATAATGTGGTGATCAGTTGGAATAAAGTTGCATTCTTAAACCTTGTACTATACTATTTTGGAAGCTAGATCTCTTGTAAGCCATACTTGATCAATTCGGAAGGTGCTAGTGAGTATAATAAAAGTAAAGGCTCTTTTATCAAAGTATTATCCTAGGTCAATATAATTGTACAGATGTTTGTAAAAGTGTTGTTTATATAAAGATGTGAGAGCATTGATTGAGGGACTATTTTTGGAATAAGTATTAAAGTCTCCTATAATTGCATAATGGAATTTGTTGCTTGTTGTAATTTTAATTATCTGAAGGATCTGCTTGACTGCTGTTCTTCTTTCAAGATTGTTATATAATAGGTATATTGCTAAGACAAGGATGTTAATGTTTTCTTTGAACTTGAGCAAGATAGTAATACAATATTTAGAGATGTTGATAATTTGATATACATAAAAGATAAGATTTTATTCAATAATAAGGGCTGTTTTATTTTTTGCTATAGTATTAGAATTGCCATATATTATTAATTTGCCATTGATATTTTTGGGATAGTAGTCTTCTTGTTTAAGTTTAGTTTCAGTGCAGAATAAAATAGTTTGATCTGAAGTGTGGTTTGCAAGTGCCTTGAGTTTGAAAAAGTTGTTAAGACTTTTGGTATTGATAGTTGTGAAGGTTATTAGGTTTTGTATTGAGTTTGGTGTAGAGTTGGTTGGACTTGATTGACTGTTTGACTGAGTTAATGTTGGTTGAATTATTAACTGCTATGGAATTTGTACTTATAGAAGTTAATATAAGAATGAAATGAGATCAAACTCCAGTTCTGAAAGCGTCTCTTTAGTGATTAGGAATTCTGATAGTCTGAAAAAGAAGAAGATTTGATGAAGTTAATAGATAGTTATTGAGAGTATGTCATTGTCAACTAGAGAAAAGTCAAGTGTTATTAAACCCTTGTCTGATAGAATTTTGTTAATTTCCTCTGGATCTTCTGGTAGGGCTACTTATGAATTAGCAAACCAATCTTCTGAAATTCTTTGAAACTTATAGAAGTTGTGAAATATTTTGACTTTTTTTTTTAATTGACTATAATTATAAGATAATTGTCCAATGTTAAGACTTGAATCAATGTCTTTTATTTTTCATGGAAGTTTTGACTTGCTGTTTGAGATATTTTTGGATTAATCCAATGTGAACCTAATGGAAGAAAGAAATAGAAGTCAGATCTTAGGATTCTGATTAGAAATTGAGTATCATATAGGTTTGTAGTAGAAATTTGAATTTCTAGTTTTGAGTAGTACTTATTAATTGTTAATGGAAAGAAGGGAAGAGATTGTTTGGATTTGAAAAAGTTAAAGAGAAGATACTCAAAATAGTATTTGGATCTAAGATTTTTGATAGCTTCATTAATGCTATTTGTGGATGTGTTGAGGTGAAAAGTATTATAGAATTCTGGTTCCAATTGGTCAGGAAAGAAAGGAAAAGGAATCTTGGATGGAGAAAGGTCAAAGTATAATAAAGAGATTTTAGATGAAACAATAAAAAATCTCTTGAGTTCTCTGATCTTATTACTCAAATTTCTGAGATCTTTTCTTCTCTTGATTGGAAACAGATATGAAATTTCCCTGGAAAGGTTTTGAGAAAAGTTGGTTAAGTCTGGAAGGATAACAAAGTATAAGTTTAATAATAAATTGAATTTGTAGAAGGAGTGAAGTGATCCAGCTACATTTGCTGTGGTACTTCTGTTTAGGATTGGGATTCTATGTAAAATTTTGATTTTAATTTGTAATGAGATGAGATTTAAGGAGGAGGTGAGTTCTGAAAGGTTGTCCTGAAACATTTTCTTGTTTAGTTAAAGAAATTCATAATAGTCTAGTTTACTGTCTTCCTTGGGATAACACAAGTAGTTATATCTATATTTCACTATTTGTGCCAAAAGGTGAGAGTTAAGATCAAAGATATTGATATATCTCAGGTATGCAATGAATAGGCTAGTATTTAGCAAGAGTTTGATCTTATTTCTGACTTCTTTGTTAAGTTCTAAGATCTTATGTTTTCCTTTATAAATTTTCTCAAATCGGCCTTCAAGTTTCTCATATTCTTTTTGATAGTCTTCTTTGAGTTCTTTGTTTTATTGAATTTGAAGAAGCCTCTGTCTCTTGCTTTTATTCTAGTAAAGATGGCTAGATAAGATTTTTGTCTGACCTCATCTCTCGATTGTCTATTGATGCTTAGTAAGAGGTTGATAAGTTCCTTTAGATTGTTTCTAATTGAAGAAAATTTAGAGGCCTACTGAATAATCCAGTAGTGTTTGCTAACAAGGTTGTTAGGAATACTTGGATCTTTTTCTTCTTTATCTATATTAATGGTAATGTTATAGTCTTTTATCATTAAACTTTTTAAAATTAAATCCTTTTTGTATGCCCATAGTCTTTTGTAAGCTGTATCTATTTTTTTTTTGTTAAAACTTCTGTTTGTTGATCTTTCATGTCTCTCATGTTTTTAATATAATCTTGTTCTAGTTGAAGAAATAGGGGATAGAGAGCATGAAGAAAATAGGATAGGGTTGTTAGATTGATTGGAGTTTGTAGTTATAGGTAAAATAGTAGAGGTGTCGAAACTGAGGTTGTTAATGGTTTTCTCAAAGGTGTTTTCTTTCTCCTGATAGGTATATATTTTGATAGTATTGCATATTTCTATATCATCTGGGATAGAAAAGTCCAGATCAATAGATATTGATTAATCATCTTTATGTGGATCTTGTGCTAGAGGTTAAAATTGATTGGTTGTTAAATTTGATAAGTTTTATTAGTGGTTTTTTGAATAGCAGCTGGACTTCAATTGATTAGGAGTTTTGGTTAGTTGATGTTTTAATTGGTGGTTGTTTTTGAGTCTGGTTGATTTGAAAATTATTGAAAATCTTGGAAAATAGATCTGTTTCGTTAGAAGATGGTGTTTGTAGAGTAGATAATTAGTTTGTTTTTCCTAGTTGGTAGGTTGTTATAAGAGTAAATATTTTTGCTTTTTTTTGTGTGTTTTTGTTTATTTGAATTATGTTCTAGGGTATATGTTTCAAGTAATTCCAACCTTTTATTGGTACTTTCTGAAAAACCTTATTTCTGAGTTGGCCATTATTTGCAAAGATTTTTTGTTATAAAAATCTAAGAATTTGTCTAGAATCTGAAGTGGATTCTTTTTAAGAACTGAAACTTGTGTTGAAAGATTTTTGTAATTCTTTGAAGTTATAAACTCGATCTGGAATATTGATAGATTTGTGAACTCTGGTCTGGAAACATTTGTAATAAGAATGAGCCACTTTGTTGGATAATTATTGAACAAGAGAATTGTTATTAATCTGAATAGGTCTGTTAAAGTGATTTTTTGATTCTTATTTTGATAAATTATAGATATATGGTATTAAGTTCTATCTATAAAAATAACATTTAATAATAGATTGTTATTGTTGTTAATATTTATATAAGACATTGTTGTTGATATTGAAATTTCGCTGCTTAGGATTATGCTGGGGTTTGGTTTGGTTATTGCTTGGATATGTTAAAATAAATTTGGATGTGTATTTTGATAATTTATTTCAGATGTATTTATATATTTGTATTGACACATTGATATGGTTAATGTGTAAAAGTTATTGTTATTAATGTGTTTTATTGTTATATTGTTGACATGTTTGATTTGATAACATGTTTGTAAAAATAGTGTGACTATATTGTTAATGTGTTTGTTTTGTTGTTGGATGTGTTTGTTTATCGATTTGTGTTTGATTTGCTAGACATATTGGTGATATTGATTCCCAATTTGAAAAAATTTGCTGCATAACTTAAAAATATTAATATTAATTGTTGTGATGTTGTTTATTAATTGAAGTTTTTTTTTTTGGATTTCTCTTTGAAAAGTCTGGCATCTCTTTGTTTTTTGTTTAATGCCTAGGTTACCTAATTTATCAGATGGAATCTGATCAGCAATGATTCTTCTAGTGTCTAGGGAGATGCAGAATTTTGTACACAACTGGCTAGAAGCTAAAAGAGTTGATGCTGACTTTTTTTAAGCTTACTGTGAATTGTATTACTTATGTCTTCCTTTTCCTGTTATAAAATTTGTCTATTTGAAGAAAAATAAGAAAACAAGTAGGGATTTGTTAGTAATGAATATACTAACAAGAGATTTTATCTTTCTGAACAGTTGTTTGTGTTTAGTTATGGTTTTGTGGGCTTTGATAGTTAAAGATAATGTATTTCTTGGAAGTTTTCTCAAAATTACCAAAAAAAGCAATTTTGAAAATTGAAGTTTTTGTGGAAAGAGTTTTTTTTTTAAATTTTATTTATTTATTTTTTTTTTTGTAGGTAAAATTTATTTATTTGTATAATGATAGATATACATTGCGAAAGAAACAACATCTCTTATGTGTATTAGTACAATGAGTTAAATGCTAGCTTGCCTACAGTAACTACTAGACTAATATTGAAAAGAAATTTTTAAAACAATATATCTTGTCAGGTGGTTCCGAGCAGCTATAATTACCTACTCAGCATTAGGTGGTAGAAGATTAGAGAAATCTGAAATTAATTTTATAATACATTTAGTGAAGTTGAATCTGCTTTGGATGTATAAGTCCGCTACAATGGTAGGTGCGTCTATAGTAGTTGATGTTGATGTGGAATTGTTATTGGGTATTTTGATCTTGGTTAGATTTTTAGTTGTTTGTTTTGGGCTGTTACAATGGTTATTGTCCTATTTGATACCGGTGAAAGGGGAGGTGTTTGCTGTAGCGCAACGAGGTATTCAAATTAATTTGTATAGATGGGCTAAGGTTTCAGTTGAAGCTTCGATCCAGTTGGTGAAATTAGTTGTGGAGAAGATATTGTCTGTAATGCCACATGTTAGCTCTACTAATTGCCAGGCATATGAGATAGGTTTGTGGTTGCCGTCGGGGTGAAAAATATTGTTGATGATAGTAATGAGTTGGTTAATGTCTTCTGATGCTGATGGGCATTTGAAGACATGTTGGATGTCCTCAGTACGTAAGCTACACCGGGGACAATATGGATCAGGATATTTTCCTGGGTATAATATGTGAAGATTTTCTCTAGTGGGGAGAGTTCCTGAGAGCAATTTAATTCTAAAGGCGATGAGATCGCTATATTTGTTGGCTCTAGACTTTTTAATTCTTTTGTTTGATTTGTTGATGATTTGGAGGCCTTGGGGGTTGTGAATATGTCCAAATGTTTTGAGGACTGAGGAGTTTTCACAAATTATATAGATTTTGGTAATGCTCAGAATTTTCTTGTATCATCTAACACTGCTGCCTAGTTATAGATTGTTGATTAGTGAGCTTTCCAAAAAGTGTAGTGGTGGATTGAGCCATTGAATAGTGTCGTCAAATCTTGATTTGGATTTAGGGTTGATGTATCTGTATTGGATTGATTTGTCTTGAATTAATTTGTTGATTTTTTGCAATATTGGAGCAAAGTTGATCTTTGTCATTCTTCTTGGGTAATCGGATACTTCTTGGAGAATTTTCTTGTTACTTCTTATTTCAATATTACAGCTTGACGGGCACCAATGTAATATATCCATTATTGTATGGAGGAGGTCTCCTAGGGGATGTCCTGGACTGGTTGGTATTATTTTTGTGCTGTTCACGAAGATCTTGTTCTGGTAAAGTTGAAAGTGATACTGTTGGCAAAAGCCAATTCTTTGAAGTGCTGATATGGGAGGGGAGATGGAAAAATTGTCAACGAATTGAAGAATGTTCTCTCCTTGCTGTGGTGTGATAAACAGTTCGCTAATTATGTTGCATAGTCAGTGCTTGCTTGTGCTGTTAGGGTTCGAGACTGCCCACAATGAGGATGCTGTAGGACTTGTAAATGACAATGTGCAGATGCCAGTCGAGTGTGAGCCTATTGGCAACCATTGCATCTGGACAGAATGTTGTTTGGACCCACAGAATAGTGTTTTCCTTTGAGATTTGTCCTTTCATTTATGCTTCGGCTTCTTTTGTGTATTTTGATGATGCAATTTGAATTATGCGAGTACCAAAATAGTGGACTGGGATTTGGTACTGGGCCATGAGTTCCATGGAGATTGTTTGGATTGCTGAAGTCTTTGAACCATTTGGGTTCTGGCCCGCAGCGCACTATTCCTGTGTGTGATATGAGTTGAAGCCATGAAAGCTTTTCTGTACTGTTATATTTTAAAAGTTGGTTGGTGAATTTGATGTTTAAGGCATTTGCTGTATTGATTGCTGTGAGTTTGTTAGAAGATTGCAGGTTTCTAAATAGAAAGCCGATGGAGTTTTCTGCATTATTAAGCTGAGTTGGGCAATCGTTTGGACAGATTTTGATTTTGAGGTCTTTCGCAACCTTGGCTGTGTATGTAATCCAATTGTCTTGGTCAAAGTTTTCTGGATTGCAGATGGGGCAGAACCAGATTGATTCTTTTTTTTGGATGGAACGCAGATCTTGAAGAATATATTTTCTAGTTGCTGGCATGGACAGTTTGGATATTAGGTTGCCGACCAGTGATGATCTCTGCCTTTCTTCAAGGAGAGTCATATTAAGGCCGCTGTGGCTAATGAGAATTGCGTTTGAACATCTGGATGTAATTTTGTAAGCTGATTTGATCAATTTGTTGATCTTGGATTGGAGTGTGTTGAGAGTAGATTTGTTGAGATATGATAGGGATAGGAAATATTCGAATTTGCCCATGATGACCCAGTCGCATATCTGTTGTTTGATTTCACCTTTCCAGTTATGTCTAGAGAGTTCTTTTAGAATTGTGTCTGTGGTTTGACTAAAAAGCCTTTCTATTGGACTTGAGTAAGCTTCTGGGAGAGATGAGTACGCCTAAGTATTTAATACTTTCGTGGGGCTTGAGAACTTGAATTAGGTGATTATCAAACTTGATTGAATTACTGAGACCCTGTTTGATTTTGATGTTGGAGATTATTCTGGTTTTATCTTTGTTGCAGGTGATGTTGTTTATTGTAAAGAATTGATTGGTTATTGAGAGGAGATCTTCCATCGATTGTTTACTATCTGCAATAAGAGCTAGGTCGTCCATGTATGCCAAGACATTAGGGGCAATATAGCTTTGGATTGGCTTGTGGCTGGCCAGTCTTGTAACGAGAGGGTCGTAAAATATTACCCACAAGATGGGCAATAATGTCTCTCCTTGTTCTACTCCATTGTTTACTGTGAAGGGTTCTGTTGTTCTGAATGGTGTGTTGATAGAGACT
>CAJVPV010000999.1:0-17865 GCA_910591835.1 Acaulospora morrowiae
TCATATTATATTACAAATGCAAAATCTGAATTAAAATTTTCTAGTAGTAATTTGAATGAAGATGAACTTGAAAATGCAATTCATGAAATTACTACAGCTATAACTGAAGAAAATGATATTTTTGAATTTATTAAAGAGAAGGATAGTTTAGAAAATGAAAATTTAGATAGTGATATAGAAAATAATGATAATTTACTTATAGCAGAAATTATAAATTTAGATATACTTAATTTTAAAGAAAATGAAAAAGATATTGTTTTAGATAGTAAAGTTCAATCGAAATCAACAAAAAATCATGGAGATCATAATGTTGATTTTGAAGCAATACTTAATGAAGAATTAGGTAAATAATTTTTTTGATATATTATTATAAACAATAATAATAGAATCAATATTATAGTATTGTGTATTTTTGCTTAAATTTAGATGAAAATTTTTTATTTTTTGATTAATAAAATTATTTTTTTGAAATTGTACTTATACCATTAAAAGTTTGTAACCAGTTATATTAAAATTTTAACAAATAAAGTCAGAAGTTTGCTTGCTTTTTAAAACAACCAATAAACTATTAAAGAATTGGAATTATATTTTCTTATATAAAATAAAGCAATATAAAGTTAAAATATAGTTAAATAGAATATATTAATAAATATATAAAATGCAGATGGAAATTATTTATCTTTTTATTTTGAGTTTACGGCAATATGACATATAATCTTTATTTGACAATACAATATGCATCATAATTAAATTAATAGTATTAATTAATTTTGACAACAACTATAGTTCAACCCCATATGAGGGTGGTTAAATAAAATTAATATGATATTTGATGCCATAATCTGTATAAGTACTGTTTCTTATGAAAAGTTATTTTATATGCTAATCCAGTAGACATTGAGATTATGATTTCCAAAAAAGATATTGTGATGCGACAATTGTCCGGTTGGTGTTATGATGATCGCTGGAAGTTGTAAGGTATATGAGATATTTGCTTTCAGTAGGATAGCTTGATAATCATTTTCTCATAATACTTGATATCTTTTTCTGCAAGTTTCTGAAAAGGCATTATTTCAATCCAGTAATACAATATATGGTTAAGTTTTCTGTCTTCTTTTGCTAGCTCATCTATCCATTTATTATATTTATCTCTTGTATATACTTTAATTTTCTTGAGTTTGATGGCTACTGTTTTCTCCTCTATTCTTTTATGAATAAGAATTGTTATAAGTATATTTGTTTCTTTTACTATTTTCTGTTTTTGTAAAATATTTGATTATATATATATATTGTGTTTTAATTATCTATTATTATTGTTGTCTCAATGTTAAGATTAAAAAGTATAATAGCAATCAAGATTGCTATTAGCTCTACTTTTATTAAAGATGAAAAGCTTTTGTATCTGCCTTTAAATTTTATTTTTTCAAGTATTTCCATATTTATAATTATATCTTCTATTTCTATTTTAATTTAATTGTTATTATATTTTTTTATAAATTTATCTATATATATTTCAATATACTTTTATTCTTAAATTCTTTCTTGAATTTGTTTCAATTCTTGTTAAATTTGATTTTATATTTCTAGTACTTTTAGTTATAATGTGTTTGTTATTGGTTCACTATTAATCTTATTTATTTTTATATAGATCTCATTTTCCTTTTCTGATATTGAGTAGCTTTAATCATATATATGTTACATCTTTTATTAATCATATATTTATAGTACCTATTTGTTTTGACATGTATATTATAGCTTTTATAGTATATTTCTTTAATAAATCTTATAAGCTATATATATTAACAAGTATTATACATATATGTTTATAGTAAATTTAACTATATATAAGTGCTATATATAGATACTACCTAATTTTAATACTTTATTAAACTATTCCATCTTGGAAAGATACATGATTCTTTCTTAATTTTTTTCAAGATAATTTTATTTGTATTAAGAGTAACCTGGTTATCAGATTATTGAATTCAGTATCCTGAACTTTGATTTTTGATTCTTCAAAGTAGTTTATAAATTTCTTCTTCTATTAAGGTCTTCTAATAATAAAGTTTGTGAAATATAATACAATTATATGCTTGAAGATCAACAAATTTATTAGCAGTTTTGATTTACTCTTATTGGATTATATAAATTTCTTTTAATTATCAAAAACATATTACTGATTTAAGATTTACTTTTTTTATTATCTTTTGATAATATAAGAAACTATCTAAACTCTTCTCTACTACTAAGGTTTTTAAGACTAAGATACAATAATTTGATCCAAGTTTCTTTCTTAAACTCTACAAAACAAACTTATAATTCATCAATATATATTTATGGTAAAATAACCACTCAAACTGTTACTTAGTTTCTGTTGCAAAAGTTCCTTCTCTTTTATTTGATTTGGTCTTTTCTTTATATATATGCTAATATTATAATAAAATTATAACAATTATAATAATTATTCTAACTATCCTAACTATTTCTACTATAATTGTTATAATTACTATAATCAAGAAAAATCAACTATAATAAAAATATCTCAGATTTTAGAGATTTGAGATTATTATGATATCAATTCATATAATAATACAACTTTCTTCTCACTATAATATAGTTATTAAGAATTCTAATGATTTTTTTCAATTCTGTATTTGATTCTCAAGTTTATATTAAATTTAATAGATAAAGTATATTCCATCATTATTTTTAATAATGTTTCAAATCTTATGCAATTCCTTATAATTTTGTTTAATTCCAATTATCAGAATCAATATGATTATATTAGAAATAATCCTATCTAATCTCAAACATTTAACCAGATTACAATTTTATATAGATCAGTAACCATATTTGAAAACATCAGTTAATTGGTTAGATTGCTAGATACAAATTCTATCTATTTATATTTTATTTAGAAAAATTATATTAATCTTCTGAAAAATTTAAATCCATATCTTGTAATCTAACCTGTGGAATATTAACTACTATACTATAAATCTATTGATTTATAATTTAATAATTTTTATTATATGATATATTTGATAAATAGATATTTTTTTATTTCTGTTTTAATAAAAATTTCTAACTAATAAATATATTAGTTAACAAGATATAAAATATTTAATTTGTTATTATTGTTATTTATAAGAACTTGTATTATATTGTTAAATATTATAGTTTCTTTGACAAGTTTATTTACTATTTTATTGTATTCAAGTCTTATATATATTTTGATTTTTATAAGTATTAATTGAATATTACAATTAAAGATAATTTATTGAATAGTATTAAGTATGTAAATATTTTTTGGTTTTTTAATAGATTTGATTGTATCTTTTAAAATTAAATTAATACTATTAGTTTCTACTTAACTATTTGTAAAAATTATAACTTTTGTTTAGAATATTATTGTTATTATTAATACTGTGAAAATTAATATTAATTTTATTCTAATAAATAAAGAATATTAGATAATTTTTGTTTGAAAATTTATATTGTTTAGAATATTACTGTTTGTTTTTTTTTTAAAGGAACAGGCAGTCCCTACACATTATTTTTTATTATAAATTTTAGACTTGTAAATACAATATTTACAACCTTATGATATAGTATACATCTTTCTTTGCTAGGAAGAGTTTAATGCAAGACTTACAATTGCAGCCCATTCATCTAAGCTTTTTAGTAATACTCAAGAATATAGAAAAAGGAAAATCAAAATCTATATTATGCCTTAAATGGTATCTAGCTACCTAGAGAATTTGATTACCTAATTATATGAAGGCACTGCAGTTACTATATACAGGTTGGCCTTCAAGTCATAATTAGAATTAGCACATTTGTTTTTCAACTGTAACTTGATATATGATAAGTGGGGTAAGAGTTGGTTCCAAGCTATACTAACTCCAAATATACCAAAATAAAGCAGATTTTTTACCATTTTCACCTAGCATTGACTCTCCATTTGAATCCATCGCTAAAACTAAAGGCTAAAAAGTAGCAATTTTCTTTAATACTAATGCAACTCTTTGGCAACATTAATATTTCACCATTTTTACCTAGTATAGACCTCCCATTTTGAAACTCATTACTAGGACTGTAGACTGAGAGGCGACAATTAATTTTATTGTCAGAGTAGCTTTGGAGGGTATATCTTGGTTTTAGGATAAGATGGAACCAGAAAGTGTAAAGAATAGGTTAGACATAATATGGTGATTTGTTAAGGAAAGTGTTGAATGTATAGTGGAATTGGATTTTCTTAAAGATGTTAATATTTAACCTTGTACAATGAGCCTATATTGTCAGAAGGGTAAGCAAGAAACTTTCGTTGTCATTACCAGCTTATATTGCAAGGGTAACTAGAATCTCTAATCTTCACATATTATCCTACTGACTTCTCCAATCACCAGTATGACACTTGCATACTAACCTAGCTTATTGTTAACTTCATTGGCATTGGTTACAATATTTTTTTGGATACAATGGAGTGCAACTTCTTAGATACTTTCAGATAATAATAGTTGTATACCGGTTTCTTAGATGTATCTAGTCTAACCATCAACAAGTAAACAATATTGAATTTGATAATGATAACCATGCCAATTTTTTAAAGAGTAAACCATCCATCCTTTTTCTGTAAGGCCATGGAAGAGAGAAAAATTCTGAAACTCACGTCTTGAGAGAAGTTATCACTTTTGAATATGATCTTGAGAAAAGAAAGCTAACTGGTCAAAAGAGTAATGTTATGGAAAGCAGAGTTTATAAAGGAGAGAGAGGCCTAGAAAGAAATCTTTCAGGAAGAAGGAAAAACCTAACCTTGATAGGAAAAGGGAAAAGAGAAAGGGAAGGGGTGGAGTAAATAAAAGAGTATATAGAAGAGAGGTGAGAGAATAGGGAAGAAAAAATAAACTGATATGGAAGAAGAGAAATAAAAAGAAAAGAAAAGAAAAAAGCAAAAAAAGTAAATAACTCAAAAGTTTTTTAAAAAGAAAAATTTCAAGTATAGAAAGGAAGTAGGAAAGAGTTTTTTTTTTAATATTACGGATTATTTATTTAATATATATTTGTTGATTAATAAGTAATTTATTTATATATAGTATATTTGAATTTATTATTTAAATTGAATTTGATTGTAAATAATAACTAATTGTTATATTGTTTCTGATATAGAGGATATAAACTATAAAATATATATTTGATATTTAATAATAGAATGTAGATTTATTATTAATTAAGATATTGTTATAAAGTATAATATTTTTTTATAATTAAAGTATACTTAAATACTAATAAGTAATATTTGTACTTTGTTTCAAAGTCTTGTTATTGTTAATATGTTTTATGAATAAAATATAATAAATTGGTATTTTGGTTTTTTTTTTTTATTATATAATAATAAAAAATAATGATTTTTCTAAAAAGATATATATATTTGATTTAAATTTTATAATAATATAAATTAATTTATTAATTGTATATTACAAAAGATAATTATTTATGCAATTACTAATTTAATTTTTTTTTTTTTGTAGGTAAACATTATTTCTTTATTTTGTTTATATATAACAAGATATATATCATAAAAGAAACAACATCTGTAAAAAAAAAACTCTCCTGATCGCATCCGTTTTGCTAAAAATTTTCCTTTTATGGTAATTTTAAGCAAAAAAAAATATTTAACACTCTTTATAGCAAGTGAGCTCCAGCTCAAGAACTCAAGAACTTTCAAGACAGCTAGTGCAGTGGGATGGGACCTCTGGTCGAAGTCTACTCAAGTTTGGGAGTCTTGCTTATCCTTCGGTTGCATGAGGAAAGGCCCGTGGCAGTTCTTTTCTCTTTTGTTCTCTTGTACTCCTCCTTTATTTTATTATATCATAAAAACCATCCACATCAACACCATTATACTCGCTAAATCAAATATTTTCCTAAAAACACACTTAAACAATATTGTTGAGTCTATTGTTTGTTTCAACACAACCTTCACATACAACCTTACCTTGATGCTATTTACTGCGCCATTCCAAAATTCTCCAAAAATTTTTCTCAAAAACTGAAATCAGTTTACCCCTTCCAGATGATCATTGCTCTCCAATCATCCAATCAGATTTCATCAAAACAACAAAGAAAAAACTGAACCTGCTTAAACCAGTTTTTCAATATCACAACAACAACAACTACTACCACAACAACAAACAACTTCATCTATACTCTACTATCCGTATCAACAAGGGTTACGTCTCTAAGACCAGCGCCAGTGCAAGGGCCGGACTATTGGCCACCTTTTAGATATTCTTTTTGTTTATATAGATTTTATAGTTTAGGCGATTTAGTTTTAGTTGCAGTAACTATAGTTGTTTTTTTCTTTCATATATTTTATATTCAAAAAAATCAAAAGATTTCACAAAACTTTGTTGAGTAGGTAGGCATAGCCATTACTCCACTATTTAATATTTTAATATTGCTTTTGAAATTTTTTACAATATTAGTTAGATAGTGATCGGTAGGCAAGCTAGCATTTAACTTGTTATATGCAATATGTACCCAAGAGATGTTGTTTCTTTCTCAAATGTATATATAATCAGTATACGATAACGAATAAAGAAATAATGTTTACTTGCTAGGGAAAAAAAGAAACAACATCTGTATATGTTAATACAATAAGTTAAATGCTAGCTTGCTTATAACAACTATATGATTAGTATTGAAAAGAAATTTTAAAACAATATATCTTGTTATATGGTACTAAGTAACTATGAATACCTACTCAGTATTAAGGAAAATAATACTTGAAAAAGATAATATTAGATTTTAAATACATTTGGAGAAATTATAATTATACTAAATAAAGGAATTAGTAATTATCATAAATAAATCAATAATAATTTTGTTTTGAATGACATTGGAATATGGGCTTTTTGTAAAGACAATATAGTTTCTTTCTGATCTAATTGGATTGGTAATATTTAGTGGTTTGCTTGGATTCCACTTGATATCAATGAGGAGTAAAGTATTGATAATATTATATTGTAGTTTTCAAATTAAGTTGTATAATTAAACTAAAGATTCTGTTGATGCCTTAACTCAATTAATAATGTTTGCTATGAAAAAGATTCTATCAGTTATATCATATAATATTTATATTACTTGTCATATACAAGAAGTTAGTTTAAGATTATTGTCTGGATAAAGGATTTAATTAATATTGTTTATAATTTGGCTGGTCTCTTTTGAGACTTTAGAATACTTGAAAACATATTGAATGTCCTTGATACAGAATTTATATTTAGAACAGTACCTATCTGAATATTGGATAAAATAATATTAATAAAGTATTTGATAGGTTGGAAAAGTTCTTGAAAGAAGTTTGATTCTAAATGTTATTAGATAATTATAGCTGTTATTATATAATTTTTTGATATTTTTGTTAAATTAATTGATGACTTTTAAGTCATATAGGATGTAACTAAAGATGGGTTTTAAATTAAAGGCAAGGACATAATTCAAATGTTCCTTACTATTAAAAAAGTTTTTTTTTTAAATATAAGGTTAAAAAAAAACTACTTACAAAAATTTTTTACAATTTAGAACACTTGATTCAAGTGTTTTTAGAATTATGTCCCTATTAAAATAATGAATAAATAATTATATCTCTTCAAAAGGAACATAATTGATCTGTAAAATTTTATATGCTAAATAATTTAGGGACCCATCCTTAGATGTGACACCATTTAAAGATTTGAAAAATTAAAAAGTTTTCATAAATCATATAATTTCTAAGGATATTGAAAATTTTTTTGTATTATCTGACACTATTGTTTAAGCATGTATTGTTGATTAGAAAACTCTTTAAGAAATATGATAAAGAATTATTTCATTGGATTGTCTTATTTTGTATATGGTTTGGATTTTGATTTGATGTATATAACTTCTATTAATTTTTGCTTTATGTTTGGTTTTTTTTTTAATTAAGAAAGAAAAGTTAATTTTGATTATTATTTTAGGATAGGCTAATACTGGTTGAAGGATTTTTTTGTTGTTTCTGACTTCAATGATATTGTACTGAAAACTCTATTGAATAATATCAAATATTGCTAGTAGGATATTGCTTGGAGCCAAACAGGCACTAGTGAATTCTACTTTGCATTCATTGATAATTAGGTAATTTTTGTAGAATTGAATATGGTAGTGTTGGTGGGAGCAATTACTATTTTAATTAATAATTAATAATCTAATTTTAAAGATATTTTTATTATATAATATTTATTTTGTTTATATATTATTATTTTTGAATATTTCAATATCACTTTTATATTTTTCTATTATATAATTTATACTTAACCTAATATAAATTTTTATAATATTATGATAAGTCTTTATCCAATTTAATTATTTTTATTAACATTTACAGTATTAATTGATTTTTTTTTAATAATTTTATTATACAGTATTTTAAAATTACAAACTGTTTTACAAAAATATATAAAAAAGATTTTTTGTTATTATAAATTTCAATATATTGCACTTTGAAGTCTAGACTTCCTTATTTCGAAAACAATGAACCGCGGAGCTTGATCGATTTCCTAACCGGAGTATAGTGTTTGCAATAGTTTTGGGAATAAGCAAGATGCACACCTTTTACATAAAATTTGTTAAGAGGCTTCATTTCAAACCGCAACTGCTAAATTCTCGTAGAAAAGCTGATCTCGAATTGTATTAATTCATTAAGTTATGGATTATTAGATTATTTTTTGTTTGTTTTAAGATTATAGGATGAGTCGAGTCTGGAGAATGCATTTTGTTGTAATTCTTCATTAATTGCCAAAATTGCTAGGAATTCATGAGAGATGAATCTTTTGGGTGCACTTTTACCTTTGGATGAGTCTAAAGACATTTCGGCAATCTGACCTTTTTTTCCACATGTATAGAATCATGGAAGCGATAAAAAAAGCATCGATTACAAATTCAAAAACATAATTCACCAAGTATTGGGCCTGCAAACTGATTTAGCAAAGCACTTTCTAAAACTTAAATAACAGAGCTTATCAATTTTTATTGTTATCAAAAAATGATATCAGTAATAATGAGTCCTCCTTTAATTCACAAATAATTAAAAAAGAAAAATAAATAAAAACGTTTATTGATTTAAAAAAAACAAGTAATGATTAAATTAAATCCAGTCTATAATAATGTGTACAAGATCCCGCGGCAATGCACGTTGTACGTCTATCGTAACATTTATTCATGTTATTTTTTTTTGGAAAAGTCTATCGATTTAAGCATTCATTATAACCCTATTTTTATGCCATTATCCAAAAACAACATTGCTGCCGCTGAAATGATTAACATGTAAACTGCTAGTATACCCTCGGCAACCAAATTATTAACATATAGTGTGCGTATCGAAAGGTTCACTATGCCTGTTAAGATATTCGCCTGAAAACGAACAGAAGAATTTAATTTTTTAAATCATTAATATCATATGTATGAGATACTGTAAGTTCAAAAAAAGGACTCACCAGAAGGAACATCAGTAATCCATTAGAATTAATGGCTTCAAAAATTTTTGGCATTGCTTTCTCATCGGTCTTCCAATAGTTAAAGAAAAATACCATTTCAATCGTTTGGTACATTGATAGAACAGTCGTGTTAAAAGTCACCACCCATAATATATAGCTCAAATTTGCCATTTGTCGAGAAACTTCGATTTGCAGTGCGAGGCTAAAGATGAATCCAATCCAACTCAGTATCGCCCATGAGAATAGAAGCATAAGTAATTTATCTTGCTTGGGTCTTTTTACATGTTTGCGGTTGGGACGAAATGCGTAATACGGGTCTAACGGTAATACATAGTGACCTACATCAAGGGCTAATAAGAATATCGATAGATAACCTGATGAAGGAAAATGCACATAGATGATTTGTCAGGGATTGAGTTATGGAAATTCGAAAAAGACAGACGAATGTAATAATACCCCAGAGGCTAAATATTCCTTCTTTATTCGCGCTAACTAAATTTGTGCGGGGCGCATACTGTATATAGTCTTGTAATCCAAACCATGAGAGAGCGATTTGATAGACTAAACATAAAAAAAAATCAGAACAAGAAATTCCGAAAAAAATTTTTTTTAAAGGGAAAAAATTTCACTATATACATACAGAAAGCGACGGCCAACCCGACGAAAGAAAATCGAGTATATTTTTGTACCGTTCTACATATGGTGACCAAAATAGGTAATAATCCGAGCGTGAAAAAGAAATTCCAATGTTTTCCGTATTCTGACACGTGTTCCTGGAAAAAGAAAGAATCAATTAGGAATCACACACCTTGAAAGACAATTCAGGGATGTTGATAATAAATACTTGGTAATCAACGCCCTTGACCATCATCATACGTATGAATCCGAGCGCCAAAAGGGGAAGAGACCGTCTGAACGCCCTAACGAGTTGTCCTTTGAAAGGTTTAAACCGATTCTCTGGTCTTTTTAAGAATGGCTTTGCGGATATGATTCCCGAAGAGAACACGAATGATCCAACACCGAGATCCATCTACACGATAATTTTAATTTCGACTGGATTAACGTAACGCAAAAATTCAGACGAGACGGAACAGATACTTTTGATCCATCAAATTTTCCGAGAAATTTCTATTCATTTACCAACGAAGCTCCAAAGCTTTCGACTTTTGCAAACCTTCTAGGAAATACCGGAAAATCCACTGCCAGGATGGCGATACAAGTTAAAAGAATCATGCTTGACCTATATACACTTAAAAATGGCTTCTTCCCAAGATTGTCCGAATTAATTCCGGAACTTTCGGGATCTGATGTATCACCCTTGACAAGTAGTTGTTCCAATTTTTCATCCTCATCATCCGAGTCCTTGTCCCACTTTTTTTTTTTCTTTTGGGGCTTCTGATCTTCGGGTATCGAAGAATTCTTGATAATGAATCCGGTTAAAATTAACAATAAAACATTCAAGTAGAACGCATAGTCAGCCAGCAGAGTGCAAGCGAGAAGGCTCGGTAATACGATCAATACGTATTCAAGAAAGAGATTGATGATGGAACTTGTGGAATACTTGAAAATGTTCGTGTGTTTGGCTGCTGCTGCCCACAGTATATAAGATGTCTGTTGTGATGAAAATTCTCGCTTGAATTTCGATTTCGCAATCATCAACAAATGGAAATCATAGTAGTCTTTGGGGATTTACCAAAACAACTCCTGAAACCGAATTGATCTCCCACATGGAACCACCTTCATGACCCGTGACCCAATCCTCTTTTGCTTTTTTGTAGGCCATTTCATCGTATTCGTTATAATTATCCATGTTGCATCAAGTATATAATTTGTGATTTAAAAAAAGATAAAACTTTACTCTTTGATACACAAAGTAGAAGAAAACCAAGAATTAACGATCTAAATTAGATCAATGCATATTTATAATTTTACCGTGGTACGAGGTTAATAATAGATCATTGCATCGCAGTCAGTTACGTGAGTAGAAGATTATGTGTCACCAGCGTCTTATATTTTTTTTTGCTAATAAAGGTCTATTTAAGATTTTCATTTGAGTTGGTAAGAAGCCTAATAGGATAATTTTATTCTTTTTAGGTATCAACATCACATTAACAGATTCCGGATTAGGAATGAGGTAGGTTACAGATTATAATGAAACGTTGCATTGTACTACGACTTCCGTTCTCTAAATGGAATTCGTCAAAGCCCCCTCTTTCTAATTTCTTTGACCGTTCGACAAGGTGATAAACAAAAACGGAAATTTTTGTTTGGGTATGGAGTAAAGCAAAGGTATCACAAATTGATGCCACGCCTGATCCAAAAATTAAATTCTCTTTAGCATTTTCCGTTTTCAATATATTGATGATCATCACACGCAACTTCGGGCAGGAGAATAAAATTTATCTTTAGGCGCATGGACTAAATTATATCTGTACTTATTTTTTTTTATTCACTAACAATAAGCGCACAATGATAGAAGTTGTCCCACTGAACAATCTATGTTTAGAGACTATTATGTTTTATAAGCAAGCGAGAAGATATATTTTTATAAATTTTAAAAGATGATAGGTAATTTCGCCACACTAAATACTTAAGGTAGTAACGGTAAATACATATTCATGTGCACCAAGCAAAGGTAATAAAATGTGTCGCTGAAAAAAAAAAAAAAAATGCGAAAATTAAATTGGTTGATTACAGAGAATTAAGAACGTTCGCCGCGAAGACGACGGGCCAATTGAATATCCTTGGGTTGGATTGTGACACGTTTGGCTATATTGATAAATAAATTTGATAGAAAATGTTAGTGATACAAAAAGAGACGCAAGAAGGAATGTGGAAAGATAATTTGTTGATCGTGTGAATATCAACAATGTCGGTAAAACCATTCATTCATTGAGATAGACTCACCGTGAATGGCTGCCAAATTTGTATCTTCAAACAAGGAGACGAGGTATGCTTCAGCTGCCTATTTTAATTAAAAATTGTTAATTAGCGAAATAAATAAGGAAGACAAAGTCATGCTTAAAGAATCCAATAATTATTTTCATGGTACATACTTCCTGCAAGGCGCCGATAGCACTTGACTGGAAGCGCAGGTCGGTCTTGAAGTCCTGCGCGATTTCACGAACGAGACGTTGGAAAGGTAACTTGCGGATCAAAAGTTCGGTACTCTTTTGGTAACGACGGATTTCACGCAAGGCAACGGTACCGGGTCTATAACGGTGAGGCTTTTTGACTCCTCCGGTAGCTGGTGCTGACTTACGAGCTGCCTTGGTGGCGAGCTGTTTCCTGGGAGCTTTACCACCGGTACTTTTGCGTGCAGTTTGCTAAGGTAATAGAATAGGTAGGTAGGTAGGTAAGTAAGTAAATAAATAAATAAATAAAATAGGTAAATAAATAAATAAACGAAAATAAAGAGAGAAACGATAAGTTTGCAATCTCCCGCGACAAAACGAAAAGAAAGTTTTTTCAAAGTACCTTAGTGCGAGCCATGACTATAGCCTATTTCTTTTTTCTGAAAGTTTGGAAAGGGTAAACTTTTCGGGTGGTTGCTAAAAAAAGTTTTTGTTGAAGGCTGAAAAATTTTTTTGTGTTAATAAAATTTGCGAAAGGGAAAGTAGATGTATTTTATACTAGTGAGAAGGAAATAAAAAGATTGGTGTGCAGGAGAGTTAAGTGACCACCAAAAGATCAGGAAAAAGGAAAACTCTGGGTATATGTGAAAAAAATTGGTTTGTAAACAGCCTCAGTCAAATAAAAAAAGTCTAAGGGTCGGACCTATTCAATTATGTGAATCAAGAACTAATTTTATTGGCGAATTAGCTGTTCCTCTGGTCATGGGGTCAAGGGAAAAAGCTTAGAGATGAGGTCATTTTTCTGGCGACAAAAAGTTGATATAGCGTCGTATGTTTGGGTTGCGACCAAGTATTAAGAATAATTATCTGTTTCTGAGTTTTATTTTCCGAATGAATTGATTTAATGATTTTCTACGGTCCTGAGTCAGATCAATACCAGCTGCAGATTTTATGCCAGCCAATCAGATTGCCGAGGTTTATCGCCACCTCCGTCTGTATCTGATACGTAACGACGTCTGGACATAACCTAAACATTTTTTCAATACATTTATTTTAACTAATTGTTTACAGATGACAAAGATAAAATTGACTAAATTAATAATACCCGCTACTATTATCATGATTGCAAAAAAAAAAATTATTATGATTTTTTTTTCTTTCTGATAATATGCATACAATATATATTATCTAACTCTTGTGTTATTTTAACTTTTATATTGTTTTTTTATACTATATCTACATAGATGACACATTAATTTGTTATATTAATTTGTTATTCTATACAGTATTTTTTTATATATTATGCTTTACATTACTTTTTTATAAAAAAAAAATTTTTTATAAAAAAAAAATTTTTTTTAATATGTATTAATAATCACTTTATATATTTGAAATAGCAACAACATAAATAAAAATCTTGATATTATAACAACAATATAAATAAATATATGATTGTTCTATGCTTTTTTATTATTCATTATTATTATTTTTTTTTTATGTTATTATTATATTAATCTTAATTGATTTATATATTATGTTGTATTTATAAAATTCAAGTTTTTTTTATATAATATATATATTAAAATAAGATTTGTTTTATAAAAATATAACTAATTACATATTTAATATTAAAATATATAATATTTAATTATAATTATTTCTTTTATATATATATATTGATCTATTATTTATTATAATAAATATATTTTAAAAATTATAAAATAAAAAATAAAAAGATCAATAAATCTAATATAAAAAATAAATACATATATATTTTTTATCTCTTGTAAATATTAAATTAAAAATATACATTTGAAAATTTAAGAACATTATTTACTATTCTATTAATTTATAAATCAAAAATATATTTTTTATTCTATTTCTATTATATATTAAATAAATTTATTGTTTTGATTATTATATATATAATAAACTTTTGTTAATTTTTTTTTTCTTTTTTTACAAACAAATATTCAATATAAAATTTTATTTAAATATTGATTTAATATTAATATATTAAAATTTTTTATGAAAATAATTTAATTTTTTTTTTAATAACTAGTGTATATCTTGTTTTATTAGATATGAATTTATAGTACATGTATTTTTTCTTTTATGAAAATTGACTATTACCTATCTACTTAATGAAACTACTTAGAGAAAGTTCTTATGATTTTACCTACCGGTTGGCTTATTACCCTCTATTCTTTTTATATTATCAACACCAGGGTCCTGATAGCATAGGTAGAATGTTAATGTACCAGGATGTATACTTTCCAGTTCCACTCATCATCTGATAAATAGAAACTTATAGAACTAAATCCTAATACGATCAGCTATAGACTAGTCATATCCAACAAGGAATCTTTATAGCTTTAACTTGGTCTTCTTAAAAAATCAGGTTGTTTCTTTTATAGTCTCGTAGACTAAAGGGGTAAAGAAACATGCTCCATGCATAAGAAACAGGAAAAGCACCAAACTTGACAATGATTATCGTAACATTGCTAGATGATCATTACACTGCTATGCCTTTTTTGGTATTACAATTCTAATGCTCGTTAAATCAACATATGAATTGACTTCTTATAGAAAACAGTGTATATTAGGTTATGGTGTCAGATATCATGTTAAGACAGTCCAATTGTCTTCACTTGAAACTGAACTTGATATCTTGTGATAGTAATTAGAAGATGTTAATTCTTTTTTCTTGGTTTGAGGTTTCATGTTAACCCCTGAAGGATTTGAACCATTATCTTAGGATCTGACCTGCAGAGCACTAACCACTGTACTATAGATCCACAGGTCGTATAAATTTAAAAATATATATATAAACTTTTAATATATTTATATTTTGGTAAAAATTAATAGTAGGATCAGAAATGATCAAGCAAATACTTAACAAATTGTGGATATGGTCATTTAAAAAAGAAAAATATTTTATTTAATAATTAATTTTTTGTGATATAAGAAAATGTAAAGTAGTGATAAAGATTTTTAATAATAGATAAAAAAAACAATTTAATATGTATATACATATAGAACCTTGCTACATGGAATATAAATAATCAATAGCCCTGTATATATCAATACTTGTTTATCAATTGTACTACTTGTAGCAGTTAGACTTTTATAGTTGAAACATAGGAAACATGCATGTAAACATAGCAATTAATAAAAATTTCAGTTATTAGTCCAGAGTTTTCTATTAAAGGCAATATCAAAACATTGATAATTATAAATAGTATTTTAACAATATAGTTTGCTTGTACTAATTCAAGGTTTTCCACTGAAGGCATATGGCATACATTGCTATAATATACCTGGCTGCAAATCAATATAACATAGGTTACTAGTCTAGGGTTTTTTACTAAAGACAACATTAATATTGTTCAATATCCACAAGCAAATTCTTGTAATGAATATACCTTGCCTGCACTAATCCAGGGTTTCCCACTGAATGTATATAGCAATTTTCAATATAGAATATAGGTAATTAGTTGATTTTGTTTTTTCTTTTTACTTATCCTTTGTAGCAAGAGATCAATTATTTTTGACAACTTTACAACTTTTAAAAATCTGCTTCATATTTCTATATATATTTTTTTGCAAGTATTAATATTTATACAGTAAATATCAATAATGTTTTTACATATAACTAATGTTTACTTATAAGTAAATATATTGAAAATTCCGATTAGATAAAAAATAAATATATGAAACCAATAAAATTAATAAAATCAATAAATATTACAGGTGTCAATATAGCTGAATAAATTAATTATATGTTGTTTACCTTTGTACTTTATTGGTATAAGATGGCAAGTAAGAAAAAAAAATAGTCAATAGCTAAATAGAAAACAAGTATTAAAGTCAAAAATTATTAAAATTAACAAAATCAACAAATTTTACAGGTATCAATATAGCTAAATATACTAGTTATATATTACTTACCTTTGTATTTTGTTGATAATAAAATGAAAAATAGTAAGTGACAAACAGCAAAAAAAACTGATAACTAGATAGAAAATAAATACCATATTCTTCTGATTATAAGTACTCTTCAGTTATAAGTACTCCTATAATTTTTATTTAAAAAAAAACACAAAAATTAATATATCTCGATATATAATAATTAGATTTTAATAAAAATTATACTATTAGATTCCTCTCAATAAGAGCTTTTTAATAGTATATTTTTTATTCAAATTGGATCGATATTGATTAAATTATTAAAAAAAACAATTTATATTGATTATAAGCACCTCCACAAAAATAAATCTAATGTAAACCCCTAAAAAAGAATGCTTATAACTGGGATAATATGGTATATAAAATTGATAAAATTAATAAATGTTACAGGTATTAATAAAGCTAAATATATCGATTATATATTACTTACATTTGTATCTTGTCAAAAATAAAGTAACAAACAAAAAAAAATTGATAAAAAAATTTTTAATATATAGTTTGATTGTATTCAATTGTATTTTTCAATTTTTGTTTAATAGTATACTTAATTTGTATCTATATATGTATTGTAGATTTACAATACAGTCAGTTTTTAACAATTATGATAATTATAAGATTAAAGCTGCAAGTTAACAATTATATATCTAACAATTATAGCTTTAATATAGGTAATTATAACAATAATATTTCTATTTTTATAACTTTAACAATTCAAAACCTGCAATGCTACAATACATGTATTTATAGATCAATAATTTTTTAATTAAATTAAAAAAAACATGCTTTAATTGAAATATATAAAAATAGTTATAATTAAAATAAATTTTATATATTATTAAATGAATCGAATTGGATACAAGACAAATCAAATAAAATTATATCTGAATCAGTTTTGTATTGAATCAAACCAGTTATATTATATCCAAACCAAATACAAATTATATATCTAAAAAATAAATTGAATTGAATTTAGTTAAAATTTAAACTAATTTGATTTGTTGTAATTCTTACTTATATTATAAAACAATAATATATAATTATTGATATTTCATAAAACTCTCTTCTGATCACGTCCGTTTTGTTAAAAACTTTTCTTTTATGGTAATTTTAAACAAGAAAAATAGTTTACTCTCTTTATCGCAAGTAAGTCCCAACTCAGAAACTCAAAAATCTTCAAGACAACTGGTATAGTGAAATGGAACTATACATGTGGTATAAATTATTTTGCTATTGACTCAATTCCCAAAATCCTTAAAAATAATTGTGTTATGACTCAATTATTTATATGTTTTAATAGTGACTCAATT
>CAJVPV010001000.1:0-17854 GCA_910591835.1 Acaulospora morrowiae
ACTCATAAACTATCAGACTATAAAATAAACTATCTAAACTTTTCATTACATCATGAGTCTATTTCTAAAGCATTTTCATTACTCTGATTAGGCGTGTTACACGAACGTCACGTCGCCAGGCCTTACTGAAGCAATTTCCCTGCTACACTATATACAATAACGAAAGGAATAATAAGAATAAAAACAACAAAAGAAAAGACAAGTGTACAACTACAAGAAAATGAATGATGCAAAATGGAAAGAGTGGAGGAAAGAAATAGAGAGTATAAGGGAAAAGAAAGACCAATAAGAGACCATGGAAATTGAAGAAACAATATTGGAAGCAAGCAGTAAATGGCACATACTAAAAGAACGGTGGAAGCAGGCAGCAGAGATAGTTATTCCAAGGAAAACCCTTAAAACAGAAGTGCAGGAGTTTAGCAAAAGAATGAAAACAGTACAGTTCACAGCATTTAGAAGATTAAGCAAGACAATAGAGACAGCAAAAGAAATAGAAGAAAATGAGAAAGTGGGAGACAAGAAAGGAGCAATAAATAAAAAGACAAGATCAATAGATACATCAAAGCACTGCCAGAAACAAGAATAAAACTACGATACCTGAATGAAATTGAGAAAGCCAAGGAGTAGAGAATAGAAACTGAACAAAAGAGAAAAGACCTAAGAAAGTTGTTTGAATCGGAAACCAGATCAATGAGAAAACAGTAAATTTTGAAATCCATAAAGAAAAGAGCAGAAAAATGGCAAGAAAACAAGAAATGGAAAATCTGATATCGAGTATCCTGGCACATGACTCAGCAAGGGAGCAAATTGATAGGGTGGGATCAAGTCACAGGACAGATGGAACTGGAAGAAACAAAGTCAAAGAACTGACACGAGAGCACTTCGATCAGCAAAACAGAACCAGGAAATGAAAACTGGAAAAGTACTGGAAAAATTGACTGGAGGAATATAAAAATCTGATAGTTAAATAGGAGAAGCAGAGAAAGGGAAGCTGGTAGAATCAATATCTAAGAAAGAGCTCAAGGAGGTTTTTAAGGGAACAGTGAATGGAAAGGCACCTGGGGCATCAGAAATATCATATGAGATGCTAAAAAACTGTGAAAAAAAAGAGCAAAAGAGCTTCAGGGAACTGCTAAACAATATTTTGATAGAGATGAAAACACTAGAGGAGTGGAAGCACTCGCGCATATATCCAATTCCAAAAATAGAGAACTGGCAAGGCCAAATAGACAAACTATGACCAATAGCACTGATAGAAACAGAAAGAAGAATTTTCTCCAAAATAATTATGAAAAGAATGGATGCAGTATTAACAGAGAATAAAACTCTGCAAAAGAACAACTGGGCAGGTACAACAAGAGGAACTACAAGCAAACCAAGAATAATCCTACAGAGCATAATAGAAGACACACAAGTGAACAAGAAAGAAATGTGGATCCTACTACAAGACACCAAGAAAGCCTTTGACTCAGTAGAGAAAAGAGCTCTGAAAACAACCCTAAAAAGAATAGGATTTTCAAAAAAATTGATAGAGATAGTATTGAAAATAAGAGAGAACAGATCAGCAGACATGATTACAAAATATGAAATAACACAAAAGTATAAAATTAAAGATGGCCTAGATCAAAGAGACCCAATGTCACCATTGCTATGGAAAATATTTTATGATCCACTAATCAGTAAAATAAACAAAGCAAAATATGGATATAGCATAAGTACTAAATGGATAAGGGACTATAGTACAAGCGAGATTAAAGAAAAACAGATAACCTTAGAAAGCCTAGTCTACATGGACAACACAACTTGGATAGCAAAAGATAAAAAGGAATTGAAAAAAATTTTGCAAATAGCAGAGGAGTTTTACTACATAAACGACATCGAAGTTAATGCAGAAAAATCAAAATTAATAGTACTCAATACAAAAAAGAAGGAACCGAAGGTGAACCTAATGGGTAAACAAATTGTAGCAAGCAAAAAAGAAAGAGCAAAAAGATTTTTGAGATCATGGGTACAAAGTAAACCAGGCAAGGCTATACAAGAAAGAAAGATGAATCAAATAATTACATATAACCTAAACACAATAAGGAAAAAGATATTAGTGGAAGTGATTAAATATTTAATAAATGGAGTGATCTTGCTAGCAATTGAATATCTAGCAACAGATATTTATATAAAAGAAAGCACTATAGTAAAATGGCAAAGATCAGTAAATAGGATGTACAAACAAAAGAACAGTCTAGTAAGCAGCTTCCCAAGCAGCGCACTAAGGTGTCCGATGTTAAGCAATATCAAAAGTGTGAAAAAAAGAATAATATTGATGAGGCTAAGCAGACTAGAAATGATAATAGAAGACAGAGGCATACTTGAAGATGTAGAAGAAATAAGATTAGCGCAGCTTCAAGAAAAAACATGATTAATTAAAAGAGTCACAGAAAATAGAGAGGAACTAAAAAGAGAAAGAAAAAGAGGTATTTTGGCAGATATGATATACGAGTGTCAGACACAAGGATTTATCATAGAAACTAGAAGATAGGACAATATAATGGAAAGAAAAGGAGGAAAGGTCACAATAGAAGAAATATTTGAAAAACATACCTAAAAAGAACAGAGGGAGAATTTGAGAAAATAGAATATATTGTATAAGGAACAATTGATAAAAGATGGCAATTTAGAACTGATGAAATGAGAGAGAATCAACCCAGGATATGGCAAGAAAAGAAGAAAGCCCAGATGGTATAACAAAATAGAAGAAAACTGGAAAGAGATCTGAAAAAAACTGAAAAAAAAAGTGAAACAGGTAACTCACTGGAAGCACATTGCAATGCCCAGGGAGAATGAAGAAACAAATATGAAAAGAATTAGATGAATTGCATTTGGAAATAGCGAAAGAGTAATAGTGAAAAGAAAGAAAAGGAAAATCAATAAAACGAAGGCAAGGATTATGCACTATGAAGAGCAAGGAGTATAACAGAATCTAAAAGAATGCAAAAGGTGTACTAGATGAATACAACAAAGAGGAGGTGTGTCTATTTGACAAGAAAATAGTAGAAACATAATACCCAGCAGTCAAGAAGGTCAAAATAGAAGAAAAAGGAGTAATCCAGCATATCAAGATAAGAACACAAGAACCTAGGAAAGAATTACAAACAAAAGAAACTGGAAAAAATACAAAAAAACAGAAGAGAATAGAAGAGGAAAAGAATAAGAAATATACACAGATGCAGTATGAAACAAGGAGAAAAAAAAGGGTACAGGTAAAGATGGGTCCCTAAATTAAAGGCGAGGATATAATTCAAATGTTCCTCCCTATTAAAAAGGTTTTTTTTTAAATATAAGATCAAAAAAAAACTATCTACAAAGGTTTTTTGCAATTTAGGACACTTGATTCAAGAGTTTTTTGAATTATGTCCCTATTAAAGTAATGAATAAATAATTATATCCCTTCAAAAGGGACATAATTGATCTGTGAAATTTTATATGCTAAATAATTTAGGGACCCATCCTTAGGTACAGGAGTATAGAAATATTTTGAAAGCGGAAAATAAGTGGAAAAAGGTACTTGAGAGAATATAACACAAAGCATGTCACAAGCAGAGCTGGAAACAATAATAGCAGGTATAGGACAATTCATTTATGTATTGTTCTATTATTTTTAAGTCTATTATTATTTTGACCTCTCCCTCTATATCCAAGGAGGAAAGGCGAGAAAAGAGTTACAAAGACAGAATAGAGAAGAAGCGGTACTGGCCAAGGTAGGAGCAGCAATAAGAAGAAAAGAAAAGATCAAATATATAGTAAAATAGATATGTGAAGAAAAGCAAGACCACATATTCAAAGAATTGAATAAGAAAACTAAGAAATAGCAAAAAGAGTCAAGGATCATAGAAGGAAAGATAGAGACTAGAAAAGACAGAGGAATTATATGGAGAGAAGAAATACAAAACGAATGTTGAAAAAAGATATGAAAAATAACTAATAAAATCAAAAACATTACAGAATGGCTGAAACTGGAAAGAAATAAGCAAATACGAGACTCGCTAACCAAACAACAAATCGATTGGAAAGCAATATGGGAAAGATATAAGGAAACAATACGGAGTAGTGAAGAAGAAGGAAGCAGTATCAGATGGGTAGAGAAAAAGTTTAACAGCGAACTATCTACACTAGAAAAGATAAATGCAAGAAACCACAAAGGACATGAGCGATATAAAAAATGCATAAGATGTGAGGAAAGAAAAGAAGATTAGATACATGTATGGAAGTGCAAATTAGCAAAACAACAAATAGCAAGCCTGAAATAAGAAATCATAGGAATAATAAAATATCACATTAAGGAGAATCTAACAATTGAAGCGAAAAACAAGAAACAAAAAGAAATTCGACACGAGATGAAGGAAGAGAACATGAAGATCAGCTGGGCCTGGATAGTACAAGGAATAGTACCAAAGAGCTGGATGAGAATCCTGAAAGGAATAAATAACCAGAACGTGAAAGAAGCGATGAAAGAGATAAACAGAACAATAAAGCAAACGGCAAAAAGAATTTGGAAAAAAAGGAACCTGGTGATAGGGAAATGGAAAAAGATAAAGAGTATAAAGAAGAGAGGAAATAAGAAAGGCAAAGAAAGGATAGAAAGAATTAGGGAAGTAAGTAAAATATGAGAAGTAGCATATAGAGGAAAAGATACAAAAGAAAAGAAAAATAAGTTAGAACATATAACAGAATGGTTAAGTAGTGAACAAAAAAGTGGAAAGAGAATCGAACAAATAGAGCTAAGGTAGGCTTGGATAGCAAGCAAGGTGGCAGGCTATGCCCAGATGGTATATTATCTGTGGATGGATTCTAGTTAATATAAAATAATATAGTTTAACCTTTATATATATAATTCACATATAAAATTTTATACCTATATTAATAAACTAGAGTAAAGTCTCACTTTAGCAAAAAAAAAAATAAATAAATAAAAAATAAACTGGAAAAATCACATTTATATAATAATATTGTTAAGATTTTTTAAAAGTCTTAATATTGTTATACTTGATTTTCATCCAAAATTTTCACTACTTCTTGTTTAATTTTTACTAGAATTTGCCCTTGAAATACTGTCCATTCTAGAATAATTTCTGTATTATTATTCTTATTATTGTTTAGCACCATGCTTTTCATACAAATGTTACTCTAGAATATTTCCTATTTTACTATTTATTTTTATTTTTTTATCTTCAGCAAAGCATTTATTTCTATGTTAACATATACAGATAACTATTCTGATGAATATAATATTTATTTTATATCTAATTATCATGTATAAAAATAATATAACTCAAATATATATATATAAAGTCTCCAATTTTACTTAGGAATTGGCAAGCTTGAACTTTTATTTTATTAAATAAATAAATTAATCTTTACAAAACAAATCTCTATTACTTTTTTTGCCTGATCTTATATATCTCAGAATTATATTAATTTGTACACCTCTAGGAATTTTAATACACTATTACTTGACTAAGCAAGTGACTCGAGATTTGCTTAAAAAAATTGATAATGAAATAAATTTTGATATAGTAAAAAAATTAATATATTATTTAGTCAAATCAAATACTGTACATGTCTCAAGAATTAAAAAAAGAAATTTCTTTTATTGTTATCTTGCTGACTTAACGTTATATTATGTAGAAAGTGTTTCAAATTGATAACTGGTTTGCCAGAATCTCTGTTATAGCATACTTTAGTCACATTATAAATGCTGCTTTCGTTATATGCCAATTACTAATTAATTCTGTATATACTTGGCCATATAACAATAGTTGATCAATGCGTACTTTAGCCAGATATCAAGGTCTACATAAAAATAACAAGTAGGAAGATGAAGTAAAAAAAAAAAACTGTTTGTCGCTCTTGTGTTAGGAGTAACTCGTGTCACGTTAGAATAAATTAATTGCGTTGGTCAAGATTAAAAGACAAATTGAAAAAATATGTGCCATGGCTTGTAATGAGAAACAAACATTATTGAACTGTGTACCAAATAACGAATTCAAAAGTATCAACATGAAAGCTAATCGCAATTGGTCGATTATACAATATTGTAACAGTTGTTTGCGAGCCTGTCGCTAGGATTTGGAAGAATTCGTACCACCGTTAATCGGGTTAATCAATTAATTTAGAATAATGGCAATCATATTACATAATCATGTTACATAACTCTTTTTATATAATTAGATAATCGGGCACCGCTAATCAGAAACAGGTTTCTCACGCGGCAATCGTTCACGTGACAAACGTCGCGTCTTAACTTACCCAGTTACAATTTTCCAAATTCCAAATTTTCTGTGATGCAAAACAATTTATTGATTTTTTTGTACTTGTTTGGGATACAACTCAAAAGTTTCAGGCACAAAGTTTGCATTATATGTATACTGTACTATGATAACCTATGATCCTAAATGAATAGAAGATAAAATGATATCTCATCTGACGTTAAAAAATTCTATATTTGACTGTTGATATTATATTTGTGTAAACTACGAGCATAATACTATCTTTACAGATAAAGTTTTTAATATTGTTCTCAGAACGTGGCACTTTACATTGTGTAATTCTTTTTCGCATTTTTTATTCTAAAAAAAAAATTCATTAATAAATAAATACAATGTTTTCAGAATTTTTTTATTGAAAATTAAATCTCTAAAAAAAAAATGTTGGGAGTTGATCAGGCTATTCAATTATATGATTGGATGTATGGTGCGGGATTCATGGTAAGCCTCAGATATCACAAATTAATTTAAGATATTGACTTCTTATCCCTGGTTTATTTTCTCAATGCAGATATGCCTTCACAATTTTTTTATATCCATCCTACTATACAAATCTCGTAAAGCAAATGGATCCAACTTCCTTAAAATTATTTATAACTTTACTGCAATGGTTATATTTATATTCCGATTTCTTGCTAACGCCTCTCCCTACAATTTGACTACTGAGGGATGTCAGGCCCTATCCTACCTCGCGAATATAACCTCTCTCGTCAATAAAACCGCTTTGTCCGTGTTTTTATTATGGAGATTAAAACAGATAAAGCCATTGGCTTACGATAAGTGGATAAGTTTTGTGTTAATAATCATAAGAGTTACGGCTCAAGTGAGTATATAACTTACTTTTGTTTGTTCTAAAATGTTAATAGCAAATTTTTATTTTATTTTCCCTCAAACTTTATGGAAATCATAGGTCGTGACCATAGCGTTCACTAAACCTTTTATATATGTTTTTACGCCCTCCCTATATTCAATATACAAGTCTTTTAACTCATGCTATACCAATGCCGATTCGGCGTTCATACCAGGCGTAATATATTTGTCAATTGACAATTTGATTGATGTCTATGTTACGATCAGATTGGTTATGATTCTCCAAAAAGCAAATAAAAATGCCGCGCAAATCAGCTCCAACATAAACCAAAAATCAAAACGAACATTATTTACAGCGGTCATGTATTGGAATTTCGTTCGTTTAGGAGTGTCTTTCGGATTGAATATAGTTCAAATATTCCTTTTGTTAGCAAACAAATTTTCTTTTAACGCTAATTTTGATGATCTTGCCACCCGTAACTTTTTCCAAAACTTTTTCGCTATAATCATGAGCTATGTGGTAACTGTTGACGCCGAAATAGTTAGAGTCATTGAAGGGAAAAATCAAACAAATTCAAAGGCCGGATCAAGCATTAATTCAGGAAGCAAAAAAAGTATTCCCGGAACCCCTGGCACAGGCGTGCCATCCACTTACAATGGTTTTAAAGTATCAATGAAAAGGTTATCGTTCTTTGAGTGGGCCAACATGGTGGTGGGTTTTCGTAATGAAGATTGCAAAAACCAGGAATTTGAAAAGGATGAGTTAAATGAAATTCTTGATGGACGTTCTTTTAATCCAGACACCGAGAGAGGAAACATGATGATGATAGAGGAGAATCAGGAGGATCTACGGTAATTTCTAAAATCATTAATATTCAGCAATAGCCCACCCAAAACATACCATAAGAATGTCCCATCTCAGATGATTTTTGATAATTTTTAAAAGCATTATATTCATTATTTTCAACTCCTATTTTATTTGATATACTGTAAATATATAAATATTATCGTAGGAAAGCATTATTTTTTTCAATATTCATATACAAGATATACATATTGTGAAATAAACAACATATCTAGGTAAAGAAGCAAATCACATCCAGAAGACGCTTTGTAAGATTATCCAGGTTAATTCTAAAATCCAACCACGGGAGAAAGAAAGAAAACAGAACTAGCTTCAAAAAAAACATGTATCTTTGTTAATCTTTTAAATTAATATATTGTTTGGAAAAATTATTTCAAAAAGAAAACCAGCAGAAAACAATATAGTAGTGAAAAAACAATAAAATAAAACAAGAACTAATTTAATTCAACTATATTAATTCTATTGATTGTATTAACTACTTTAACCATATTGTTCAGTTCAATCATATTAATTATATTATCAGCATTATTTACATTAACTATATTATTTATATTAATTATTTTACGTGTTGAAGTTGCAACAGGTTTATTGTCGTGGATAAAAAAAGAAGGCACAGTAACATGACATGCAGTTACATAATGTAATTGGTGTGTTATGAGATTGTCTGTTGTGGTTTTCTATCTGATTGCTTTGACAAACTTGATTTTTTTTTCTGAATAAGTTGTTATTAAAACATTTTTGTACCTTTGCCTTCCAGGTATATATTTAAGATTCTTGCCACTTGGTTTGGTTTAAGAGTTGTGATTGATTGGTTTTGGATTGTAATTTGTATTAGAACATGGTTTGCACTTGTTAAAATCCAATTATTTAACAGTATGCCACTCACCAATTATTCAGTATATGATAAATAATTCGTCAAGCATTCATCAACAATTTGGCAATCATTGCTGAATTGAATATGCGATTTATTGCTGAATGTTTGATGAATACTTGATGAATTATTTATTGTATGCTGAATAATTAATAAGTGGCATACTGCTGAATAATCAGATTTCAACTAGTATTGTGTTATTGGAAATTATAAAACTAAATTTTTCTCTATTTATATTGATATTATTAAGATTAAAAAAGTTTGTACAAATATTATAAATTTATTAATATATTTTTTTGTTGTTTGTGATTAGTATTATATCATCCATATACTGTATATTATGCATAAAATATATTAAAGTATTGTTGTTAATTGAATATACTTTTTGTATAGACTTTAATTTAAAAAATATGTTCTTTAGTTTTTGTTACAATATTTGTAAATAGTAAATCATAATAAATTTTTTCTTCTTGATTTATTTCATTTTTTACTACATATTGTAGTAATGAATCAAATGAGATTAGGACTTGATTTTGTTAATAATTACAAATGCTTATAGTAAGTCATGTGATTTTTTTAAATACTTAATTCTCTAAAGTGCTAGTTCAAGTTATACATGTAATAGAATTGATTTCAGACATTTTTCAAAAACTGTATTACTATTAAAAATATAGTAAATTGATTGAAAATCATATTTAATCAAAAATTATATTACTATTGTTATATATTATTTCTATATCAGGAGAAAGATAAAAACAAAGAACCAGTAACAGAAAAGTACTTTAGATAGCAAAAGCCAATGTAATATGCTAAAGTTTCTAAAGATATACAAATTAATAAAATTCTGAAATGTATGAGACCAGACAAAAGAGGCAATAATAATTTGTTTTGTAAAGGTCAAAATATTTATTTGATAAAATAGAAGTTTAAGCCTACTAATTTTTAGATAAAATTGAAGACTTTATATAATATTTAAGATATAATATTTTCATATATTGTTAGCATAATAATTACATGGGTGGGAAAGAGGCATGACAGAATAGGGGATAAGGATATAGGGTTGGGTACCAGGTCTGGCACGGCGCAGGGTCAGATGCATCAGATTATGCATCAGTGGAGGGTTAAAAGTATGAAAAAGCTTGTTGTAAAACTTGCAGGATGCGACGATTGATTTGGGAACGCGTCGCAAGCAATATAAATAGCTGTAGAGTAGAATCTAAATGTAATAACAGTGAACTGCTTAATAAAGAAGTCCCTGCTTAATTGAAATACTGAAACTTGTAACTTCACGCAACAGTTTAATTACAAACTTACCTTTCTTGTCTGCAGATCGTCAATCGTATAGTAGATCAACAGGACCTAGGATCAAGTTAGGGTAAAAATAATTAAGAATGCCATGAGACAAGGCTGCAATATTCAAGAGTCAAGCAAGGGTCTGACAAGTCTATCCTATTATAAGGCAAAATCCAGCCCCAGATTAGCGACAGACTAGCCGGTAGTGATAACAATTAGTGGAGAACCCAAGTAGATTATACAAGCAACAACATTGAAACCCCTCCCTCTCTCGATATTTTTGTGTGAACTCCAAAAATAAGAATTCTTAATTAATCATTATTCGACAATACCCTCTTTGGAATCGTCTAAGGAAGACCCATCTGCAATACACGTGACACCCTGATTAATAATCAACAGCGTCATGATTTAAATCATATACGACACAGATGATGAAAGAACTTCTCATACCTCTCAACAATGAAAAATCCTAAGAAGACCGGTAAAGGCACCCGCCGACCAAAAATGGGAAGTTAAGCCAAAAGAAAAAAGAACCCAGAAGACAAGAATCTGGAAGTTCGGAGATGGAATAAAAAAAAACCCACGTTCGTGGATAAGGCTCTATAACGAAGCCACCGAATAAAACAAATGGACAAACGACAAGAAGTTAGAAGGAATAAGTGAGTATTTAAAAGGGAATGCACTAGAATGGTATGAGGAAAACTGGAGCCGTTTTACCTGTTGGAACAACAAATACGACCGCAAAGGAAGTTTCGCACCAACATTCGTGCAGCACTTCGTAATACTCGAGCAATAGTGCCAATGGCAAAAAGAACCAAAAGATATAAAGCAAGAAGAGGGTGAAAAGGTGATAGAGTATGCCCGTAGGTTTGCGAGACTACTCAAGAAGGTGTACCCCAAGGGCAACTACTACAAGAAACCAGTGGCATGGCTGCTTGCAACAGGATTACGAAAGGACGTATTGTCTCTACGCGCCGTTGCAAACGTGACCGATCCAGGGAAGGCAATCAGAGTGGCAATAAATGCCGAAGCTGACGCAGAGAGGAAGGCAACCAAAGCAGCAAAGAGAATTGAAAAAGAGAAAGCAATAAAGGCTGAAGCTAACGTCAAGGCCAAAAGAGAGTTAGAAGATTGCACTCAAGAATTAAAAAAGCAAATGCGCAAAATGAAGGAAAAATATCATCAGTATGCTGCCTTCACTGTGAAGGAATCAGTGATATCGACTGAAAGAGATCTGAGTTGCCGTAAGTATGAGAAGGATTATGATAAGATGCTCGCATCTGAAGAAGAAATGAATAGCATTAGTAGTAGTGGGAAGAAGATCACTAAGAAGTACCTAGCAAAGATTCCAATCTCAAATGATGAGACTAAAAAGGCACCCGCTGACAAGATCGATATTAAGAGATCCGATGGGAATGATTGGAGGGACGAAAGATCAAGCAATAAAAGAAAGACTGATAGGGATGGAAAAGAATGGTTAATAACCTTTGAAGATGATGAAGAGGAAGTGGTACAAGAAATGAGTAACAACTTCAACCCCGATGCTGACACACGACCGGAGACTCCAGGCCCTGCAGCGTATACCTTCCGATTGGAAGAAACATTGATGGCGACTGAAGAGGATTTCGGCAAGGTCAACAAAACTGAGAAGAAGGATGAGAGTGAATCGAAAGAGCAATGTGAGACAATGAGAAAGGAAGTAGTGAGAGAACAAGGTGTGGCGTCAACAAAGATACTGTCAGAACCATGTGATGAGAATCAGATCGAAGCAGAAGAAGGAACAGGGTGCTCTGAGATGGTACAACGTACCGTCAACACCAGTGACGATTATACACTGGTTAACCAGGACATGCACGGAAGTAAAAAAAAAATAACTAAGAAAGAAATGATGATTGCTGTCACCTGGGGAACCTATACGCCGAGCAACGAGACGTTCAGGCTGTGCAGCATCACGGCATCATGGCAGCAACTGATAAATAGACTTAGCTGCGAGTTAAGAAGAAAGCTAGTGGTGGCACACTCTGAGGTTTTCGCAAAATCAGTACAACGCATGATGATAATAACCTACAAGATGGTTTGGATATATAGTCCAG
This sequence comes from Acaulospora morrowiae, assembly GCA_910591835.1. NCBI lineage: Eukaryota > Fungi > Glomeromycota > Glomeromycetes > Diversisporales > Acaulosporaceae > Acaulospora > Acaulospora morrowiae. The sequence goes on from CAJVPV010001000.1 coordinate 12,250, forward strand.
TAAAAGAACTCCTAGTTAGTGTAACCAGGAGTACCGTCCTGAAACTTGAGTGTGCAGAATTAATGCGATGCACTTCCAATAGTGGCAGTAACATCCTGGCTGATAAGCATGCGCGTAAAATCCTACAGAACACAATCACAATGGAATACTCACGCGCATGGAGGGATACGACCGACAAACTTTACAACATATTCGCAGTAATGCCATGGATTGTCAGTACCAGCATTACCACTTCGAGTAGACAAGACGTAGACAAGACCGATCAAGGTACAGAGGAGTTGATGACATGGGATCCAGGGATTGCCGCTATAAAATTAAGAGTAAATGCCATCACTCTGACCGATAGAAACACCTGCACAATTGCTGATGCTACCAGTATCAGACGAATCAAAGAAAATATGTGGTGGATGAGTCGACTTGTTAAACTATCCTGAGGCCCCAATGTATCATGTGATGCGATACGGAAATTCAGAAGAGAAAGTCTGAACTGGGACCACGAAACCACCACAACTAGCATTGCACATATACTAGCATTTATGGAGGCAACAAGTGACACCATATACCACCAGGAATTTGACATTGGGGAACCAAATAAACGAAGTGCAAAATTAAAGTCAACCACGGTTATGATGAAAACAGCACCAGGTATAAACCAAAAATGCCTACTAGATTGTCATGATCCGCGCTCACTCTTGTCACAGCTTGAAGGATCTGACATATACCAGAAACCTCAAACCGGAGGGTTGGGTTGGGAGTTTGTTCATGGAGCATACAAGATAGGCGTGGAGGGTGTCAGCAGTGAAAATGGTAGATGGGTTGGGATTGGTGTGGGTCACGTGACATGGCGCGATGCATCAGTTCATGTATCAATGTGGAGAGAAAAGTTTAGGAAGTCTGTTGGAGATTTGCATGACACGACGTTAGATTGGTGGATGTGTTTCAGGTAATATAAATAGGAGTAGAATAGCCAGTAGTAAGAAAAAAAGGAATTGCCTTGTAATAAACCTGTATTTTGCAGCATGATAATAATAAACTGACCTTAATAAAACACTTGTCGCCTAAAGAATCCGGTGGTAACCAATATCGAGTCTATTGGTGAAGGATTGAGTCACAGGGACAAGAGAGAAGAAGAAAAGTTAAAGAATTGTCGTGCCAACAAGTACCTTTGGTATTGCAAGCGACACGACCCCAAACAATAGTCAACGGCAAGTCTAGTTCCGAAGCAGTGACAGACTTGCCGGCGTTGATAACAATATAATAAATATGAGTTATAAAAAATAATAGAGATATAAAAGAAGTATTATATTTGTCAAAACAGTTATCTGTATATGTTAATATAGAAAGAAATACTTTGATAAAGAAAAAAGAATAAAGATAAATAAGTAAAATAAAAATATTTTAGAGCAACAATAGCACATAAAGCATAGTGCTAAACAATAACAAGAACAGTAATACAAGAATTATTCTAGAATAGATAGTATTTCAAAAATAAATGCTAGTGAAAATTGAACAGGAGGTAGTAATAATCTTGAGCATAAATAAAGTGTAACAATTCTTTCCTATTGAGCTATAAGTTTTATAAATTAATCTTATATTAAGAAGATATGATTAGTATATAACAGTCAATGGATTAGGCATAGAGTGGTGGATCGAGTCCTGTAAATCTGATTGATTTCTACTTTTCAAAAATAATATATATATAAATGACAATCATGAAATAATATTCAATAAGATGTGATTTCAAATATGTATATTGTCTTTTATAGAAAATATTTTTTATTAATTCTCTCAAATAATAAGCATATATAAGTATTAAAATTCTATTTTTTCTTTATAATGCTTTCTGTAGCTTCTGATAAATATTCAAAAGTTGTAATTTAATAATTTGCAGAAAATAATAAGGACTAGTACAACATATACATTTTCAAGAGTATTTTGCAGAAGATTTTTAACCAAAATAATATAAGCAGCCATGAGATTATTAGTTACATATTGAGAATGTTTAAATTTGAACAAGAAGTATATTGTTTGGACAGCTGTTCTTTTTATAGATTTTAATAAGTATTTTTGAGATTTTACTATGTTGTGTACTTAAAGTCTTTTTGAAAATTATTTGACAAATAATTATTGACTCAAAATTTTTTTGAAAATATTAAAAGAAAATCAGTTGTCAAGAAATGTTCATCTAATTTGCTTTGGTCTCAGGAATTCATTCTGGGAAACAATTGTTTTGCTTTAAAAAAGAGTCAAAGTCTTAAAACATCAAATTCATCAGAAAAAGAAATTCAGGACTTTGAAATCAGAGATAAAAAGATTGAGAAGAGAATTGAAGATACTTTGAGATGCATACTTTCTTCATAATCTAAATAGCAAATTGGAGTTGAAGAACTTGAACTTGAGAAATAGAGTATCTTGTTTGGAAATTCTTTTTTGCCTATTGGAAAATCCTACATTTGCTTTCTTTAACAGGTCTTTTTTTTCTTTCTTATTTAACTAAAGATTTGTTTTTATTTTATTTTTCTTATATTTTCTTCTTCAAAGTTTGTGGATTCGTTATAGAAAATATAGTAGTTATTAAGTATGCTTTATAAGTTGGCTGTAATAAACAGGAAGTGCTCTATAAGTTACTTTCGTTACATTACATTTTTTGCTTGTTTCTCTAGTTTCTTTTGGTCTTTTTTTTATTCAAGAATTCTGTGATACTTGTGTTAAGCTAATACAAGTGAAAAACTGGATTGCTTAAGCATCTGTATTCATATTGTTTAACTTGAGTACTGAACTCTTTAGTAGTTAAAGACTGCTTCTTCTTGTATATATATATTAGGTTCTTATACTGAGCAGTCAGAATATGGCTTCAAGAAAAAGAGATTGATTGGAGTGGCAAGAGCTTTTCCTTTTATTGTTCTAAGTTTAAAAACATTATTGGATAATATATTGTGAATATAAAAAGGTCCTTTTTACTTTGGTTTTAGCTTTTTTATAAAGTATTTGTTTCTGGCAATATTATAAATTAATACTTTATCTCTAATTTTAAACTTCTTGTACTTTGTTACTTTTTAACAAAGTTTTGTCTTTATTGTTCTTTATAAATATTTTTTTTTACTTGTTTCTGTTGTTGTGAAAGTTTATTCAATAAAGTATATAATTGGTCAAGAATTATTAATTGTAATATTTCATTATATTTGTTGTGAACATTTGAGGTTTTCATTTATAAAATAAATAAAATAATATTATTTTCATAGAAGATTGTTTTAATGTTTTGTAAGCAAAAAGTATTGATAAAATATATTAGTCCAAATCTTCTTTGTTTTTAGTTAACTTTGCAAGTGACTCACATAAAATTTGTTAAATCGTTCAACCAATCAATTGATTGAGAATAATATACAGTAGTATAAATAATAAATGTCTTATCTCGAGTTGCTTAAATAATCCATCTACTATTTCATTTTGAAAATGAGTTTCTCTATTAGACAGGTTTTGTTTTGGACATGTATGTCTACAAATAATGACTTGATAGATAAATTCTGCTACATATTTTTCAGTAGCTTTAGAGATTACTTCTGCTTCAAGCCATTTGATAAAATAATCTGTTACAAAAATAATATACTTGTTTTCTTGTTTAATGATTGGTAAGAGTTCTACAATGTCTACATCAATTCTGGAAAATAGTTTTCCAACAGAAACAGGATGCAAGGATCCTGATGTTTTGTATCTTTTATATTTTTGACATTGGTCATATAATTGAATATAGTCTTTGATATTTTTGAACATTTGAGGCCAATAAAATTGATCACGAATTTTTTTAAAAGTTTTATCAATTTCCAAATATACATCAGTAAAGTAATTATGAATCAAATAAAGTATTACTTTGATTTTATGCTTTCTGAATAACTTTGAACAGTTGATTTTGGGTTTTTCTTTTTCTGTCTTTCTTATAAAGTTGATTGTTTTTGACTTCAAAAAATTTGATTTGTGATTGTAAACATTTTTATTAATTATTATCAATATTTGTTGGTAATCTATTGTTAAGAATAAAATTTTTCAATCAATAATATTGTTATATTTTTATATTGTTGAAGTTTAAATGTCAGGATACTAACTACCTGGTCTGGATTCTGTTTTATATTGAATTTCTTTGATTGTTTCTTCAAGAAGGTTTTAATAGTAGGTAATAGAATTGATATATGTCTACCAGACTGAATTGCAATAATAATTTTCAGAATAATTATTAAATTTTTTTCTATATCATTTGAAAAGTTGTTTAAGTTTTGGTAACTACCAGTAATTATTAGACAGTTAAATTTGTTCTTCAAATTTTTTATCACTTAATCTCATTCTTATAATTTAATAAAAGTCATAATCACAAAATTAATATTGAAATTTTTTTTTGAAAAAAAAAACAGATGAACTTCATTTAAGATGATTTGAGTAAATTAAGTTATTATTAATTAAATATCATCAACTTTTTGTTTTCTTTTACAGGTGCTTTTATCTTTGAAAAAATATTTGTTTTGATCAAATAATTTCTTACAACAGTTGCAAAATATATAGATATTATGGTTTTCAGCTCTTTCTTTGCAGATAGAACAGTATCTTTTTACAATAAACTATTCAACTTTGTAAAGTAATTTTTTATGATTGAAATCATAAGGTGTAACAGAATTAGCAGTTGCAAAACTATGATCAGAGTTCCAATTATCATCATCTTCTTGAAGCATATAGATAAATTTTTCAGTTTCATACATATGTAACATAGCATCAGCATTGTTATGTTTTCTTCCAGCTCTATGAATAACAGTATAGTTGTAAGATTCTAGACATAGAATCCATCTGGCTTTTTTTTCTTTGAGTTCAGATGTCTTTAATCATTGAAGGATAAAGAATCAGTTACCAGATAAAAGTAATTAGTTTCAAGATATTAATAAAAGTGTTCAATAGCTTAAATAATTGCTAGACTCTCTTGTTTAATAGTAAAGTAGTTTTGCTCAGGTTTGGTTAAACTTCTGCTAGCATATGCAATGGCATATTCTTGTTTTCCTTCTTATTAAGCAAGCACAGCTTCTAATTCAGTATCAGAAGCATTGGTATGAAGGTAAAACAGTTAATTTAAATCAGGATATCTCAATATTAATATAGAAATTAAATATTATTTTAATATTTGATATGCTTTTTCTTGTGTTTCAGTCTATTCAAAAAGTACTTGTTTTTATAAAAGTTTATTCAATAGTTTGGTGATAGTTGAGAAATTAGCAATAAATTTTTGGTAGTAAGGTACTAATCTTAAGAATTCTTTAAGTTGTTTGACATTAGTTGATTTTGAAAAGTCTCTAACTTTTATAATTTTATTATTATCTAGCATAATTTCATTACAGTTGATTTCATGTTCTAAGAGCTTAACATTGGCAAGAAAAAAGAGACACTTTTTTATATTCAATTTCAAGTTTGCTTGATGAAGAATATTTAAGATATTGTTTATATATCTTTAAAGGTTTTGAAAAAGAAAGTAATTTTATTTTTTTTTTTTTTTATATCGCGAACTGGCATTAAATGCGAGACTTTATTTAAATAAAAATATTTACTGTCATTACATTAACAATCTTTACAT
>CAJVPV010001001.1:0-17847 GCA_910591835.1 Acaulospora morrowiae
CTATTATTTCTTATAACTCATAATTATCATGTATGAAAATAATATAACTCAAATATGTATATAAAGGCTCCAATTTCACCTAGGAATAGGCAGGCTTGAACATATATTTTATCGAATAAATAACCTGACCTTTACAAAAACAAATCACCATTGCCTCTTTCGCCTGACCTTATATACCTTAGAACTGTACTAATTTGTATGCCTTTAGGAACTTTAGCATACCACATTGGTCCTGTCCATCTAAAGTGCCTCCCTGTTACTAGTTCTTCGCCTTTATCTTTCTCCTGAGGTAGAAACGATATATGACAGTATATATTGCTTTGTTAGGGAAAAAAGAGACAAAATATGTTGACACAGTTTCTTTTTAGTTTTTTATATATGGTTGATTTGTGTTTTGGTTCTGATTTTTGTGTTCTGTCAATTGAGTTGGGTGTGAAATTAAAATCCCCCATGATAATATGTGAAATGTTTTTTGATAAGCTGTCATTGATAAGTGTTTGAAAATATAGAATAGTTTTTTTCCTTGTATTTGTGTCATGTGGAAGGTAAACTTGCATTATGCAAATTTTTATTTTGAGTTTGAATTGGAGGAATATTGAAATGATGTATCCTTGGAATTCTGAAGTTTTGTAAAAATAATTTGAGAGATTTTTGTTTATTATTAAAGAGACACCTGCTTGACTTTGGTTGAGATTGCTTGAGTGTATAATGAGGTTGTCAATTATGTAAAAGATTTTATTAGTAGCTTGGAGTTTGGTTTCTGATAGGCTGAAGATATTATAGTTGTTGTTTTTAATATATTGTAAGAGACAGTTTAGTTTTGTATTATCTTTGAGTTCTCTTATATTGAGAGATTCAATTTCCAGTGATTGTTGTTTTGTGTTAGTAGTGGTTTTTTTGTGTATGATTTTTTTGAGGTTTCTTTTGATTGAAAAATTTTTGAGCAGATTGTTTTTAGTTATCATTGTTGAAAAAAGTTGAAGAATTTTGTTAATGGTTCAAGAAGTTCAATTTGGATAATATATTTGTTGGGAAGCCTTTGAAAGGCAAAGTGTTCTCTGAGTTTATGGATTTTTTAGTAAAGTTGGAGTCATTGATTATGGGAATATCCATTTAAATTTTGTTTTAAATCAGATATTTTTTTAGTTCAAATAGACTTGGAATAGGAGGTTTTCATTGAATTTGAATATATTCATCTGGAATTTTGGAGAATTGATAAAATTGGTATGTTTTGATAATGTTTTCTCTGATGAATTTTTTGTTTGAGATTGGATAGTTTGTGTTTGCTTTTTTATTGATAATATTGAAATCTTCTGGGAGAGATGGTTTGAATGAAACTGTTTGCTCTGTTGTGCCATCCTGTTATAAGATATTTATTCACTCTTTTGACAAGGGTGTTTGAAAGAAGTATTTTTTTGAAAGGAGATTAAGAAGAGAGAAAATATCTATAGAATTTGTTACAGGAAGAGAAATGTATATTTCTAAGTTTAAAATTTTGTCTGGGGATATGAAAAGTTTTTTCCTGATAAAGAAGAAGTCATTTGAGAAAAGTTTAAAGTAATAAGTTTTGTAGAGTAATATAGTTTATTTTTGGATAGTTATAGTACTGTCTCTGGAATTGAAAGGAAAGAAGCTTGAGTATTTGGATTCAAGTAAGTGATATGTTGAGGGAAGTGGTTTTTTGGAGATAGAAGTTCAAAGTAGGATTCAATGAGCTTGAAGAAAATTTGATATTCTTCGCAAAAATAATTTTTGTATTCAGAGAGTCTGTTTAGCTCACTGCGTTTTCTAATTGGAAAGATTTCTTTGTATTTTGACAAAAGTTCATTAGAGTTTTCAAGTAGTGATGGATTGATTTTGAAGTAATTTTTCAGAAGTTTTTGAAATTTGTAATAGGATTTGAGTGTACATAAAGTTGGGATAAATTGAGATTTGTCTTTTATGGAAAAGGTTACATGGTAGTTTAATTTTGATTTGAGAAAGAATTTCAGTTGGGAAGAATGGTAGTTCTGGTAGAATGTTGTCAGTGTATTCCTTGAGTTTTTCCTTGAGTTCCATATGGTCAACATAGGATTGTGGTTTTTTGATGCAGTAGTTGATAAGGTAGATAAGAAGAATGGTGAGTTCGTAGAAGGGAATATTATTAATATTAATAGTTTTTAGATAAATAATTGACAAGATAGTGCAAACAATAACTCAGATTAAAAAAACTCTTTCCCAAACGTATCAGATTTCCTAAAAATTTCTTTTTTAGGCAATCAGGAAAAATTTTGAGAAAAAACAAGCCAAGCATCCTTGGGGGCTCCTCCCCTAAGGTAAAACCTCCAGACCCAGTACATGCTCTCTTGGACATTGTTCTTATTACCCAAGCAAACTTCTGTTTGCCGTAGTCTACATAGAAATAAATACACACACTATTCTAGTCTCCCTTCCAGGAAAAACATATCCATTCCATCACTTGTCAGCTTCTCCAAATATTGGATTATTCCAGTTCAGGAAAGTTTCTCACAAGCCCAGGATGATATTTCAACAATTTACATCGAGTTTAGTATTTCTAAAATCACCAGAGCAACATACCAAGCATTTACCATAGTAACAGCCAGCAAATCAAGGAAGAAGTTCAGTTCTTAACTAGAGAAGTTTTTCAAATACCAGGATAACAACAAACTCAGCCAGGCCGACAGAGAACAAATAGCTCAAAAAGTTATTAGCAGCAACCTCAACTACAATTGGCACCTGTCATGAAACCAGGTTAACATTATAGATAAGAAGAACAGCACATTTCAATTAGAAAAAGTATTAAGTTCATTTATTCACCCTTCACCAAATATCCCAGTACAGAAGGAAAACATTCTATCGTCGTTAAACAGTACTGCAAATAGTTTCTCCCCTACATCTGATAATTCTCAAGCCCAAAAAACCACAAACAGCTCACCCCTACAAATGATCAACAAAGCTTATTGGTAGCACCAACTGTGCAAGTCATGCACACAAGCATGCCTAATAACCACAACACATCACACGATCAACAAGAAGCAGGTGACATGATGCAAGTTGACAATTATCAGCATGCAGTTACCCCTGATACCAATCAGGACAAATCTGGCAGCACAATTAGACTAACAAGTCCAGTATCTGCAATCGACATCTCTATAAATTCCATAGGACAGGACATCTCAATAGGAAATACAGAATCGCTAGCGGAATTCAATAGACAAGTACAAATAGACTTGGAAAAACTTCAAAACTCATCATTGAATCATTCCACTAAATCAAAAACTACAGACCTGAACCCAACAATGCAAAATAATAATATTGCAACCCCTCCAAATAAGGAAACAAGTTTCGTAGGTGATCTGTTAGTATCACCTGAGTCACCAACCACCTCAAATAGCGTAACAACCTCACCAACCTTGCAACCACTAGATCCAAGAGAACAAAGAGTAATCAATCTGCTTATGGAAAGCAACTCCAATACCCAGCAGATAATAGATAAGGACTCAACCAAACAGCCCATTAATACAAATAAACCTTTTGTCAATGAACATAATATAATTATTGATTTGGCTGTACAATTAAGTCACTATTATACAAATGCTCAAGAGGTCATGAACACTCTCAAAGAAATCATTAACAAGCCCAAAGGTTTAGTCCTCCAAGAGCCGCAATTTGCTATCTTTACTAAGATTCTACTTAGAGACAGATCCTTTTTCAGATTATTTACAAAAAATAAGTGCCTTAAAAGCAACCACCAAATAGAATACGAAACACTCAAAGAGAAAACACATATCAAATACAAGAGACAAAATGACTTAAGATACATCAACAAAAGCACAAAAAGAAAAATCCGCTGGCTTCTAAACTCAACCCTGTTCGTTGCCTGTCTCAGATTTACAGACTTGTCAAAACTCAAATACTACGAAGTAGTACAGCTCCTTAAATATGGCTGTAATTATCTTATTAAAGATAATGACAAGACATTGGATTATATCTAAGTACTAGACATCTGCAAACAAACACTATATGAGCCATTACCTCCACTTCCCCAATTCTTTGATCAAATCCCATCAAATATTATAATCAAATTACCATGTCAACTACCAATGAGAGGAAGAATACATCTATTCAAAGTTCTCTCAGTCTTACACATCTACTATAAGTTTGAGCACATACCAGATTCATTCTTTTATACTTCTCCTCCACTCTCAGAGAAGCCAGAAAAACTTAATGAAGTAACCAGACCGCTGTTTCCTATTGTTGAAAGAAAAGATCTTAAAATTCTTGCCAAAAAAGCTAGAGAATTGAAAAAGCACTACAGAATTCCACAAAATATACATGTTGCTGAAATTTGTAGATTCTTAATGCAATTGACACAATTATTTGATGCAATTAATTGAGTCACTATTAAAACATATAAATAATGAAGTGATGACACAATTATTTTTAAGAATTTTGGGAATTAAATCAATAGCAAATAATTTATATCACATATATAGTATTAATATTGTTTTAAAGTTTCTTTTTCAATATTAACTATTTATAGTATTAGTAAACAAATTAATATTTAATTTATTATATATTTTGCATTTAAAAAATATTGTTTTTTTTTTCGGGTGAAAGATACTTTGTGCATATACATTTTATTATGTTATTTATATCCAATTACATATACACTAAGATCCATTTAAGTTAACCTTGCTCTACACTTATAAACTTATCCAGTGTATCAATTAAATACTATAATGGTAAATCTACACTCTGGGTAGGATCTTTAGGAAACAGAAATCCTACCACTAGTTTTAAACTATCTAATCTAATATAAATCTTGTCTTGACTGTATCTATCATAAGAGAGATGCAATTATTACTTTTTAATAGTATCTTTGTAAAACATCTGGATATTCTTATATATATTTTTTTATCCAGAATATTGAAGAAGGTAAGTTACTTTTTGTTACCACCTGCGGCTTCCAATTATACCAAGTATATATTCGAGATACAACTTTCTTTTAAGTAAACTCCAAATTGAAATAGTCTTAGGCTAGAGTTTTTTTTGTATGACAGAGTCTGCTATTACTAGTTTGGATTAGAGTTTTTGTAGGCTTATATCAGAATTAAATTAGAAGCCTTTCTTATGCAACCTTTCTTGCTTCGATCTGTTTTCAACCTGTGATCATCAGGAAGACTAAAGATCCCATTTTTATGCAGCCTAACTAAATTTGGAAATTGATTGTTGGTTAATTAGGTACAATATGAATTAGAAGCTGATCAACTAATCATAAAGATAATAAATTTTTGTAATCAGATAGGTTTGAACTGTAAATCTTTTCTTGATAACCTATGAAGCATTACTACTGTATTATAGACCCATAGGTCTAAAAAATATATAATAAAATAATAAAATAATAATTGCTTATAAAAAAATAAAAAATAAAAAAATTAATAAAAATTTTCAAAATATAGTTTAATTAGAAATAAAAATAAAAAGCAAATAAAATAAACCAAAAAATTATTATTTATTTTATTTTATATTAAAAAATTTTTTAATTTTTTATAATTATTAATATAGAAAGACCTTTTTAAATATACTCTTTATAAATGCATTTATATATTTTTTCTTTTTAAATATATAGTCAAACTTGATTTTAATTATATAGAACTTTTAATAAAATTATTTTTATAAATATATATTTTTCAAAAAAAATTTCATAGTTCTAAGGAGTATGCATTTAGAAAGGATTTATTGTATAATTATTTATATATATATATATTTCAACTAGCAAGGCCTTGCCTAACATATTTTATTTAGTTTATATATGTATTTCTTGTTACAAGACTTACTATCTATAAACTATTCTAGATACATGTTTTGCTATATTGATTTAACTCCATATTGGCTTGTTGCTATTAACTTATCTTATAGTATGTATCAAGGCTAATATACCAAGGCTCCATTAGTGTTGTTATTGTATAAATAATAAAAGAAATTGAAATTGATTATATTTTTTTTCTGTCTAGCCAGTTCCTTAAGAGTTTTCCTTGTAGTCTTCTTGCTTCTTCTGTTCTTTCGAGTAGTGACCTGTGCTGCCTTGTATATATGGCTTGAGTATCAACTTGGAGTCTTCATTTTTTTTTTCTTCTACTTATGTTTTCTTCTTTTTCCCATTGCTGAAATTTATCACATCTGTGGATCCAAAGTTTTCAGAGTTTCTTTGTCATTCTATTTGTGACTGTTCTTAGTGTATCTTTGATTTTTTCTCTATTGATTTGTTCCACTAGTTTAGTGAGGTCCTTTTCATAGATTCCCTTAATTATATACCTGATAGTTCTTTTTGAGTTGTTAATGATAAATTCAAGTTGTTCTCTCCAATTTTTTCTTCTTTCTTGTGTTTCTATCCTGCTTGCTATTTTTCTTTTAGTATTTATAGGTATATAGTTTTAATCTCATTTCTATAGTGTTTACTGAACATGTGTTCTGTGGTTTCCCATCTGTTGCACCAAGGGCATATTTTATCCTTGTATATGTCTGGCCTTCTCTTATTTAGCTTGTTCTTGGTGGAAAGCTCTTCATTGAGTAGTTTGTATCTGAACCCTCTATTGTTATGATCTTATTGGTTGGTGTGAAAGCTTGTAATTTTTGATGATAACAGGTTTACTCATATCCTTCTCCAATCTATCATTTTCTCATCGCCTGTATTTAGCCATGCTTTGTCTTCTTTGTGTTATTTGTGTACTGATCCACTTGCTGTTTTGCTATTGCTTTATGAATCCATTAGTTCCTATGTCCAGATTTTTACCATTCCATTATAGCATTCCTATCATTCTTTTTATATATTGACAGTTTATACCTATAATATATGTATGGTCAAGCTTATTGCCTTCCTTTACCAGTTGGTCTGCACAATCATTATATTTTCCCTTATATGTGCTTTGATCTTTTTTGGTGTTGTTGTTGCTATCCTATCTCTAATCTTCTCCTGGATGAGAGTTGTTGTAAGTATATTTGTTCCTTTTGCTATTTTTTGTTTCACTGTAGTTTCTGATTGTATTACTTGAATCATGCACTGGCTGTTTGTGAATATAGTTGCTTCTGTTTTTGAGTTGAGGAGTATTATTGCTATCAGTATTACCATTAACTCTACTCTTATGGATGATAGAAAACCTTCACATTTGCCTTTGAATTCTGTTTTTTCAAGTGTTTCCCTATTGATAATTATGCCTTCTACTTCCATTTTTATCTAATTGTTGTCATGTTTTTCCATGAATCTATCTATATATACCTCTATAAATTTCCAACCTTGTATTTGTTCTTGGATATGTTCTAGTTCTTGCAGTATTGGCCTCTGCAGTTTTAGTATCTTTAGGTTTGATGTATTTGTTATTAATTTGCTGGTGCTGTTATTAATTTCTATGTGGATCACATTGTTCTCCTCTGGTGTTAAGTTGCTCCACATATATATCTGTCTGATCAAGTTTGGCAAGGTTTGTATTTGCAAGAGGTTTCCTATTATCTGGTTGAAAGGTTTCAAACTGGTTTTTGTTGTTTTGATTGGGAGTGTGATCACCTCTTTTAGTTATATTCTTCTGATGCATGTGTTTGTTTTCCCTCCTGTATCCATATTGCATCCTTTGCATTTTTTAATAGGTAAGTCATCTGCTATTTATGTAAAGTGCTGTGCTTTGAATGAGTTTTCCAGAACCCTAACCTGTTTGTTTATCTTTTTTATGTATATGCTTTGGTTAATAATAATAGAGATGTATCTGTGTTTCTTAATATTCTCTTGGTTTATCAGATCACAGGTGGCAAATGTGTTTATTGTTGTTCTAAGAGAAGAGATATTGTTGTACTCTTGTTGTTAAATAATCTCTTCAAATCAGTTGGATTTGCATCCTATATATTTTGCTTCTGTCCTGGTTTTGAAATGTGTCCATGTAATGCAGTGTAAGTTGGTGATGTTCATTATTTGTTCCAGGTAGAAGAGGTTGTGTTTTCTTAGGTTGGTTTTGTTTTTGTTATACTATTTATATGTTATGTGTTCTTCGATCGGTATCCAGTTGTTTTGAGATAAAGGTGATGTCAGTTTATATGCTGCCGTTACCCTTATTTGAAGATTGTTTAATTTTAATATGTTTAGGATCTGTGCTGTTAGATTTTTGCGTGAAGCTGTTGTGATAGTGTATTTGATCTACAGGATGTCTTTGGTGATCTATACCCAGTTCTGTAAATGCTATAATCTTGTTCTTGTGATTTGTCTAGTGATGGTTATCTCGTTGAAATCCTGGAGCCATCTTGTGGTTATACATTTGACCTGTCTGTTATACAGTAGGTGACAAAAATATCCAGATTTTTTTATCACATAAAAAAAATTTTTTTCATTTTATTTGAATAAAAATTTGTCTGGATAATCGCAAATATGACAAAAAAACATGTATAAAATTTCAATAATTTATCTTTTGTCCTTTCTGTGAAATTACCTCATCTATACAATTTTCCATACTATGTGATAATATAAGGAAAAGATCATAATCTAAACCTTCCCATTCCTTTCTAATAACCTCTTTAAATTCATCAACGGTAAGCTTTTTTTTTTCATTATCCAAATTCTAACACTTTTTTTGACTTTTTTTTTTAGTACTGCCTATAGATTCTCAATCAGATTTAAATCCGGCGAGTTAGAAGGCCAGTTAATCACATTAATATGATGAATTTCAAGAAAATTATGTGTAATTTGAGCTGTATGGACCAGAGAATTGTCTTGTTGAAGATGCCATTGACAACCTATATTCGGAAGAAGGCAAGATTCAAGAATTTCACAATATTTTTTTGCATTTAAATTATTAGTAAATAGAAATAACAAAACTGGTCCCCAAGCAGTAAACACTTTCCAAGTGTAGATTTTATATGGATGCTTTATCATATTACAGCATAGACATGGATCTGTGTGGTGGTACCAAACTAACTGAGTATTGCGAAATATCTGTAGAGTTATTTCGTCTGAAAAGATAGTAATAGACCAACTTAAGGATAGGTCCCTAAACTATTTAGCATATAAAATTTTGCAGATCAATTATATTCCTTTTGAAGGGACATAATTATTTATTCATTACTTTAATAAGGACATAATTCAAAAAACACTTGGATCAAGTGTCCTAAATTGCAAAAAACCTTTGTAGGTAGTTTTTTTTTGACCTTATATTTAAAAAAAAACTTTTTTAATAGTGAGGGACATTTGAATTATGTCCTTGCCTTTAATTTAGGAACCTATCTTTACTTTCTTGCTTCTTTTAAGATATGGTTAATAATCATTATTGGTTCGTGTATCTCTCCTCTTGGAAGTCCTATCCAGTTGAAAGATGATAGGATCTGGTGTGTTGTTAGTACTTATACAAGTCTATTGTTAATAATCTTCATAAATACTTTCTTGATTGTCTTCAGTAGTGCTATGGGTCTGGTCGAGTTGAGATTATACTGCCAGTTTGAGGTTTTTGGAATTGAATAAATAAGATTGTGTTGCTATTTCTTTGGGATTTCTTCTGTCTGGAGAATCTGATTGAAAAGTGTTGTTAGCCTGGTGAGACCTGTAAGGCCAATGTGTTTGAGTATTGCATAGTTTATTTGAGATTTTCTGAGTGCTGATTCCACTTTGGCTTTTTTGATCACTTCTTTTACTTTTGTAGGAGAGATCTTTTGGGTACATATGTCATACCAGTTGTTCAGAATCTTTACTTTTGAAAAAAAATCCTGTCTCTATTTGTTTAGACTTTCTTCTGTGGACAGTGTATTGTCTAGGGGTTGTTTAAAGTGTCTTGTTATCTTCTGCTTGATCTCTTTGGAGTCTGTTATTACTGAGGGAAAATCCTCCTGGATAATTATTTTCTCAAACAGAATACTATTGTTCTCTTTTTGAAAAATTGAGCGAATCATTTGTTTTTTGTTTATTGAAAGATATATGTGTTTTTTTTCTGTATTCTTTAGTATTTTCTTTTGGATTTTTTGGTTTGTCAATATCTTGAGGCTTTTATATATTGTCATTTAAAGCAGCTTGATTTCTTCAAGCAATGTCTTTGCCATTGGTGTTTAATGGTTTGTCTCTTGTCACAGTGGTTCTTGAATGGTGGCTGTTGTGCAATTAATTATTTGAATCAATTTGCATATACTTGCTACCATCTGTGAAGATCTGATGTTGTGTTTGAAGTATTGTTTTTTCTTGCTGTATAGTTTTCTAATTTCAATTGTTTCTTTCTCTATTGGGCCTATCTCCTTGTCAGTTGTGGTGTTCTTTCTGTTTTTCTGGTCTTTATTTTGGGAAGGTAATTGGATTTGGCTTTGTTAATAACTGCACATATCTTATTTCAAAGCTTGTTGGGAGAGATGCTATTCAGATTTGTATGTTCATCCTGCTGTAGAAAAGTTTGGTAAAGTTCCTTTTGGAAGTTTTTCCAATGTTTTGTTAATGCTCCTATTGTGGTGTATCTGATTTCTTTTTGTTTATTTGTTACTGTTTTTGAGATTTCTAAGAGATTTGGAATGGCAATGGTTGTTTGGACAATAGCGTGATTGCTATTTGTTATCATAACTTCTGAACTAATTTTTGCTTCTGTTGGATGCCAATCATTGTAGTCAGATATCCAAATGTAATCTAGTCTCAATGCCATATTTCTGAAGTTCTTTTAGGTAAATCCTAGATTGAATGAGTTGAGGGTTCTATAGCAGTTGGTGTAGTCCAGGTTTTGTAAAACCCAGAATACTGTTGAGATGAGAAGTTAGGAGTTATGTTTTCTGCTAACTGTTGATTGTTGATCTATTTGTGGGTTTGCTACTGAATTGAAATTTCTTAGGATGATTGTTTTCCAGTTCTTTCCATGTCTCTTTAGAATTTCATCTTCTATCTATTTATTTACTTTTCTTTTTTCTTGGCCATCTCCTGCTGGTATGTATATTTCTATAATGCTAATGTGTTCTTTTCCCTTAAATTGCAAGTCAACACTTATTACTCTCCCTGGATATTCTGTGATTTTACCTATGTGTTTACCAATGTCTTTTTTAATTAGGAGTGCAACTCCAGCTCCTTTGTTGTTATTGCTCTAGGTTATATTGTATGTTGGGTATTTCCAGTATTTGTGATTCTCATTCTATATTTTTGTCTCTGTGAGAAAAGTGATGTCGATATCTCTAAGAGTACAGTATATGAATATTGATTGTCATTTGATAGGATTATTAAGACCTCTGACATTATGTGTTAGAGTTTTTCATGATGTAATAGTCTATTAATAAAGGGGTGAATTATTGTCAGGTGAGTTGTTTTTAGTATGTGTAGATGTTAACTTCTTGGATTGTTCCTTGTTGGGTCTAATTTTGTTACTTATCTGGGTTGTTGGGTTGGGGGATTGTGTTTGTTGTGATGTCAATAAGTTGGTTGAGTGTACCTACTATATTTTGAAAGGTATTGCTAATACTTGTCATCCTTGTATTGAGATTGAGTTGTTGTTTCCTAATATCTGAGTTGTCTACTGCTAAGCTTGTTACTTGTCTTTTCTATTGGTAGTTAAAATCTCTAGGTTCTGGGGTTTTTGACTGTGATGGGTTTTGATTTAGATATTCTTTGCTTATATCAATAGCTGTTTCCATTTGTTCTTCATTGTCTACATGTAAAAGTATATAAAGTCTTCCAGATTCTCAATTCTGGTATTGAGGTCAATGATTGTTTCTTTGATTTGTTTCAGCTCTGCTTCTATTGTTTGGACTGCCTTGAGAACTTCTGTTAGCAATAACTGGAGATTAATCATTGCTGCAGGATTTCCTGCTATTAGATTTGATGATTTGTTGGAAAGTTGTTTGGCTATGTGTGCAAATAATCCTTTGTCTAAAAACCAGCTGGTGGCCTTGTTAAATTGTTCCCAAGCTCTGAGTCGATCATTGTTTCCTAATTTGTTAGCTTGCTGGTTTGCAATTTTTCTGATTTGTATTGTTTCTTCTGATTTGAAACATTAGTAAAGTACCTTATATCTTTTTGCTTTTTCTCTAAGTGCTTGTTGTTTTTCTTAATACTTGACCTTAATTATGTATTGTGTTACTAGGTGGTCAGGTAAGTTGCAGATTGCATAGAGTTTTTCATCCATCTCATGCCATTGTAGTAATGTTTTGCTTAGATATGCCTCTTTGTTTTTAGCTTTTTTTTTCTCTTCCAAATATTACAAAGTTAAGAATAGCAAATTGTTTTCTTGTATAGTTTCAGTTCTGAAGAATGTGACATAATACTGCCTTAGTATTATTAATTATTTCACGCAAGTCATATCCAGTGGTACCTGGTAGCAAGTTTGTGAGTCTAAGGATGTACTTGTCTCGAAGTAGCTTTGTTTCATAGGTTTTAAGGAGTAGGTAAATTCTTAAAAGTTCTTTTTTAAAAGGAATATTTTATATATTCACAATTTTGTTATAATCTTTTTGTTCTTCAAATTCAGCTAGTATACTTTGTCACATGCCTGTAGTGCTCATTTTTAGGCTACAGATTTGTCCAAATTAGGTCAGTTTCTGTTTAATTTCTTGTTAATTGGTATCCAAGGGAATGTTCCAAATGCAAATAGATTTACTTTTGGCTGCTGCTGGATCAAAGTTGGCTAGGATTGTCATGTGATGATCATTGCCTTACTGGATTGTCATTTTGCATACTTTTTGTACATTCTTTTGGTTGGCAAAAGAGGTGATGATCAATTTTGCCCTATTGCTATGCCACCCAAGCACCTGTATAGAAGTCCAAGTAGATGACTGCTTCTTTGACTGCCTTGAGTTTTGCTCCATGGAGCCTGTTAGGTGTTCTGTCTGAATGGCTATTTTGTAGCAAAAATGGCTATACTGGATGTGCCAGTCTATAAGCAGGTCCAGCGGCTGTCTGAGTGGCTTGGCATTGTTGGGCGGAGTCTTATCCATTTCACTTACTGGTTCTGTAGGCATTGTTTCTTCATCTGATTCGCCAAACATTGGTAGGTGTACATCTATTGGGACTCTTCCGTATCTATGCAGATGTCCTCCGCCCAAGTAAAGGTGGCGCCCACTCCTTTCTCTGAAGTTTTTAGCCAGCTGGGTGTCTTGTTTTCACCTGCTTCAGGCATGGTTGGCCATTAGTTATAGTTCTGAAAATTGAAATCAAACAGAATTGCATGAGATTCGAAACACTATTAAAAATAATGATGGATATATCCCATCTATTAAATTTAATATAAACTTGAGAATCAAATACAGAATTGAAGAAAATCATTAGGATCCTTACCATTGGTTCTCCTTTTGTTTTTGTTACATTTTGGATGCCTGGTATAGCAGGTAGTTAGAGATGGGCAAGTCTGTACTTCTGAGAATGTTGGGCTTGTATGTTGCCATGGCGGGTGGGTCTTTTGAACTAACTCCCAACTGTTTACTGCAGATTTTAGGCAAATTTGGGTGAACAGGAAAGAGTTTTTTTTTTTATGATAATAATAATATAATCTATAAACTAGTTATAAGTAAAAATAATTTTATAGTATTTATGTATTTATATTTATATTTATATTTGATTTCAATAAGTTTTTACTAAGTTATACATATTGAAAAAAATTTCAAATAATTTTGAATATCCTTGTATATTTAATTTTTTTATATTTTTTAAATTAATATTTCAAAAAATTTTGGATACCACTGTACTTCAACTATAAACAACAATTAATCTAACAAATGTTTAACAAACCAAATCTTATAGATACTTAAGGAAGAAAATATAATTGTAGAACAAAATCAAAACCACAACCTAATACAAATACACAATAACATAGGATTACATATAATTAAAGAAATTATGGGACAAACATAAAGCAAAAAGAATAAAAAAAACATTAGAAAATATAATCTGATATTTATTAAACAGATCACTAATGCTTAACAAATCCACATGTTAAACTGAAGACAAATTAAAGCCACTACAGAAAATAAACCTACTGGAAAACAATTAAAATAGTTTATCAAAATCAGAAAGAAATGCAACCAATCAGATATATTAGAAAATAGATACATAATTATATTAATCAACTTGATAAGATCAAATCCAATTTTATAGTTAGAAGTAATAAAAAGTTATAATATTCAAAAACAAAAATACCTGGTATATATAATAAACCAACAAATATATCTTGAAAGAATAAATTATAAATGTAAAATAGTAGACAACAAAATTAGAATACAGTATATACAATAGATAAGAGGAAACTCACCTATAGCTAAATACCAAGAATATAATTACAAAGACAATATAAAAGAGAGTACATCAGAAAAATAAGAATAGATCAAGTAATAATCATTCCAGAATCAAATCTATATACAATACAAAATTTTACAGTTAGATTCTAAAATATCTTGATAAGGTACAAATATCACCAAATACAATAATATACAATATACAAAATATGGAAAACAAAATTCAAACCAGAATTATAATTATAATTAATGGAAAATAAAAAGAAATGTAAGACAAAATCACAAAATACCTATAAACCAATAGCTTAAACAAAGAAGAACTAGTTAGGATAGCTGAATAGACTAAAAACTAAAGAAGAATAAATATATACTCAGATAGTTCAATAATTCAAAAAGCAACAAACTGAACCATAATAAAAGTGGAATAGCATATAATCAATCAAAAAACAAAGAAAAATTAATATATACAAGACATATGAAGCCCTTTCTATTATTAAAAAGAGCATAATTAATAGCAATTCTAACCATGCTGATTATGATTCTAGCACAAGTAGAAGTGGAAATATATATAGACTGTCAAGTGGCCATCCTAGAAATTTAAAAAGGTAATAAAGAGAGCTGCTATGCATACAAAAGTACAAATTAGATAACAAAAATTCTGATTCAAAAAATTATTAAAGAAAGGTAAGAAGAAACAATTTTCATGAAGATCAAAGTATATTAGAAAAAGAAAAACAATGAAGAGATAGATAAACTTGCAAAAAAGAAAGTAAACAAAAGAGAGAAAGCAATTACAACAGCTAATCCAAAAGCAATAGTATGAGCAACATTAAAATGAAGGGAATATCAACTAAATACAAGTATAAAGGAATTTTTGAAAAATATGCAAAACATCAAATAGATGAAAAACTGAATAATACAAAAAAAAAAGAGTATGAATCAAAAACAAAGATGAATTACAAATATATTGGCATTTTACTTAAGAAGCACAATATCAATTCAGAATAATTAAAATATATACAAGTTAAAAAGATTATAAGTACAGAAGAATTAGGTATAGACTATTAAACAATAAACTTCTTATATTAGAAAGACTAGCTAAGAAAGACTAAACATCTATAAATAAACAAATATCTAGAATGCAATAAAACAAAAAGTTTGGATCACTTGATATACAAGCATTGGTAATATAAAATTATTAAAAAATATAAAATAATAATAAAAGTAGAAATATAAGAATATCCAAAAAACAACAAAAAAAAACAACAAAAATATCAAAACAAAAATACTAATGATTTGCAACTCAGAGTGTACAAGAACTATATAGTCAAAAAAATACAGACAAAAAATACAGTATAATCCAATATATTTATCAGTATAGCAAAAGAAAAAACAAAAGAATTATGCAAAATAATTATAGAAAAAACAACAAAAGTAATTAATAAACTGTGAAGAAAAAGATACAAAGAAATTATCAAATAGGAAGAAATAAACAACATTAGCAAAGCAGACAAAAGAAAGTAAGAATACAAAATATATTAAATAGAAGTGGAAAGAACAAGAAAGAAGAGAAAAAAATAACAAATAGGAAAAAGAATCTGACAAGAAAATTGCTAAAAAAATGAATTAAAAATACAAATAAAATAATAAAAAACAATTTTTATTATTTATATACTAGTGACATTAATAATAGCAATGTCTTGGCATGTTAATTTCAATCTCTATTCGATAAAAAAAGTTGATAGCAATAACTGATATCTAGAAAATTCTTGATATAGTTTAATATATATTTATCAATTAATATTATATACAAAAATATATATGAATATATATAAATATTGATCTTAATAAAAAAAAAAACTCTCATCTATTTACTACTGATTTCTTGAAAATTTTCTTTTATGATAATTTTTTTGAAAGAAATGCTTTTCTCTCTTTTTTTAATATGTTAACTATGCCATAAGCTCAAGAATATAAGGACTTTAAAGACTACTGTTGTATTGAAATAAGATCTTTGGTCAAAGGTCAAGCAAGTTTGAAAGTCTTGCTTGATTTTTGGTTGCATAAGGAAAGACCTATAGCAGTCCTCCTTTATAACTTTGTTTTATGTATCTTTCCCTTCTCAATAATTATGATACTATCTTTATATTAATTCTCAATATCATTAATCTATTTTTAAAGTCATATTTAAGCAAAGTTACTGGATCTTTTGCTTGTTTTAATTAAACCTTCTTAATTATTTCTATGACATACAATGCTGTGCCACTTAAAATTCTATAAAATTTTTCACTATATTAAAAACCAAAATCAGTTTTACTTTTCCAAATAATCAATACAAACTCAACAATTAATCAAAACTCAACAATTACATCTTATAACAATCAAACTGGCTTAAATTTGTTTACAACAACAACAATTTTACTAAACAAAAATACTTCAATGGTTTTTCTAGTTATTCCAATGATATCAATGTTACAGTCATATAAAAATACTGGGCTTTTTATATGCCTTATTCAGTTATTAAACAGTTTCCATATAGTTTTATGAATCCAAGTAACAAATCCAAAACCCAATTAATTATTTTCAAAAAACAGCTGCCATTATGGTTTCATGGATCTAGACAGCATATCCAAAATCTAATTACAAAATTTTTATTAAAATCTTCCTTAACTTAGCTGTTTATGAATAGACATTAGCTATTCATAAACCACCAATAGTTTGTTATCATCTATTTGATGTTCTTGCAAATTAGAGGTTTTTTATATAATAAGCTAGGATTAACTTGTATCAAATGAGATAGTGTAGAATTCTTAATGTAATGATAATAAACTTATATTTAATAAATGTCTTACATTTAATGTTTGTTTGCAGCAGAAAAAAAAATCTTGATTTTAATAAAGTTTGCTAAGCAAGATTCAGCTAGTTTAAAAAAAATTATAAAAAAAAAATTATAAAATTTATTGCATCATCTGTTAATTCTCTTTTTATTATTTTTCTCAATTTTCAAGCAAAAATAATATTTTATAATTTCTATTATATTGGCAAGATATAATTTGGAAACATTTAATATAATGACATTGTTTTTTAAAGTTTTATTAATATAGAGCTTGTTGTTTTAAGAGTTAACAAGTTGGAGTTTATTGTTTTAAAAGTAAAAGAATTGAAGTTTGTTATTTTGAAAAATGTTTAGATTCTCTTGAGAATTGTCAGGATTCAGATTATTTTCTTGAAGATAGCTTTAATCAATTTTGTTTTTTTTAAAAGTTGTTTTAATTGAAATTATTTTCTTAAAAAAGATCTTAATATTTTTTGATCTTTTGATAGCTGTTTCTATTGAGATTAATTTTTATTAAGTTCAAATTGTAATTATTTTTCTAAGTAATGTTATGATTATAATTATTTGATTAAGTATTGGCAGAAAGAAATTGAAGTTTTGAAAAGTGCTATTGACTTTTAAATAAATATCAGTTTCTATTGATTATTATTGAAAAAATATTTTGTATATTAGTAATTTTTTTTATTAAATCTGAATAATTACTATTATTATAAGTATTGTAAGGGGGTAAGTTGAGACGCGACGTATATCACGTGACTGATCGTCACGAAGGGTATCGCGGAAAACCCGTT
>CAJVPV010001002.1:0-17845 GCA_910591835.1 Acaulospora morrowiae
TTGTATTTAGTCGCCAAAATAAACAAGAAAAGTGTTTTGAAAAGAAAAAATAAAACAAGTAGTAGCTTCTGCTCGCTTTGCTGGTTAAGGAACCAGTGTTGTTAAGGAAAGTGTATAGACTTTATTATCAAAAAAACAAAAAGTTTTTGAGAACATCTGTTTTTTGGGTTGGCAAAAGGATCAGCAGAAAGAGTTTATTTTTTTTTTATGATAAAGATTTTTAATAATAGATGGAAAAAACAATTTAATATATATATATATAATCTTGTTATATAGAACATAAATAATCAACAGCCCTGTATATATCAATACTTGTTTATCGATTGCACTGCTTGTAGCAGCTAGACTTTTACAATCGAAGTACAGGAAACATGTATATAAATATAGCAATTGACAAAAATTTCAGTTACTAGTCCAGGGTTTCCTACTGGAAACAACATTAAAACATTGATAGCTGTAAACAGTATTTTAACAATACAGTTTGCTTATACTAGTCTAGGATTTCCCACCAGATACACATGGCATGTATTGCTGCAATATACCTGGCTACAAGTTGACATAACATAGGTTACTAGTCCAGAATTTCCTACTGAAGACAACATCGATACTGTTCAATATCCACAAGAAAATTCTTGTAATGAAAATATTTTGCCTGCACTAGTCTAAAGTTTTCCACTGAAGGCACATAGCAACTTTTGATACAGGATACTGATAGCTAGTCAGTTTTGTTTTCCCTTTTTACTTACCCTTTGTAGCAAGAGATCAGTTATTTCTGGCAGCTTTACAACTTTTAAAAACCAGTTTCATGTTTCTATATATATATTTTTTGCAAGTATTAATATTTGTACAAAAGATATTGCCAATGTTTTCACATTTAATTGATGCTTACTTACAAGTAAATATGTCAAAAATTCAAACTAGATAAAAAATAAATATATAAAACTGATAAAATTAATAAAATCGATAAAATTAATAAACCAATAGACATTTCAGATATCGATATGATTGAATATATAGGTTACATGTTGCTTATTTCTATATTTTGTTGGCAAAAAAATAACACGCAGGAAAATAAATAGTCGATAACTAAATAAAAAGCAAATAATAAAGTCAAAAATTAATAAATTAAAAAAATTTTACAAATTTTACAGATGTCAATATAATTAGGTATACCAATTACATGTTACTTACCTCTGTATCTTGTCAATAAAAAATAGCAAAAAACAAATGACAAGTGACAAGCAATAGCAAAAACTGATAACTAGATGGAAAAGTAGATATATAAATAAATTCATTAAAATTAATAAAATTAATAAAATCAATAAATATTATAGGTATTAATGTAGCTGGATATGTTAGTTATATGTTGCTTACATCTGTATCTTGTCGAAAGCAAGATAGCAAGCAGAAAAAAAAAATCAACAAAAATTTTTTTTAATATATAGCTTGATCGCGTCCAATTATATTTCTCAATTTTTGTTCAATTGCGTACTTAATTTGTATCTATATATGTATTATAGATCTATAAAATAGTCAATTTTTAATAATTATGATAATCATAAGACTAAAGCTACAGGTTAAAAATTATATATCTAACAATTACAGCTTCAATATATATAATTCTAATATCAATAGCTCTATTTTTATAGCTTTAACAATTCAAAACCTGCAATGCCACAATACCTATATTTATAAATCAAAAACTTTTTATTATAATATTTATTAAATATTTTTTTTATTGCAAACAAGCATTAAATGCAAGACTTTATTTAAATAAAAGTATTTACTGTTATTACATTAACAATCTTTATATAGTAAATTAATTATAGCAAGGTTCCAAAAATTGGAATCGAATAGAATTGAACAGAATCGCATTAGGTTCAGAACACTATTAAAAATGATGGTGGGGTATACCCCACCTACTAAATTTAATATAAACTTGAGAATCAAATACAGAATCGAAGAGAATGGTTAGGATCCTTAATTGTAGCCTATCGTAACAAAACTATTGAGACCAGATACTACTGCAGGAGTGGGCTTGCAACAATAGTGCTGAATGGCTAATGCTTGTTCAGAACGATGATATTACTGTTGGGGTAAAAATTGACTTGTCAGTAAAATTGTATAAAGCACAGAATAAATCTAAAATTGTGTTAAATAATATATTATCATTTGAATTCAAGCTTGATGGCTTTGTAGATAGAGTTTTTTTCCATTTTATGCCTGATGATAGTGATGTGGTTGCAGTAGCAGATTGTGATTTCCAGGCTTTATATAAGATTTTGAGGGTATAATTAGAGATAACTTCTTTTTTTTGAAGGAGATTAAATGAAGGATTGAATTTGCTGATGACTAAGTTTAACAGGTTATTGTCTGTTAATTTGAACATATTCACAAAGTCAGTGACTTTGGTGCTTTTGGAATTTAGGTCTAAGATAAGGTTTTCGAGTTTGGTTTTCTTTTTGTCAATTAAAGATTTGTTGTGAATACAGGAAAAGATATGTGGCAAGTCCTCAAAAAAAACATCACATCTTGAGCACAGATTGTCAGGATATAGACTCTGATAATGTTTGTGAAGTTTGATTCTGGTTGGGAGCTAGTTTGCAAAGAGTTTTGTTCTGAATATTAACAATGCTCTGTATTTTATCTGATCAGAGGCTCTAAGTTTGTTATTCACTTTGGTGATAGTTTCTAATTCTTCTAGAGATATACATGTAGGTTTGTAGGTGGCCGAGTGACTAAGAAGTATGTTGAATAAATTAGTATAATAGTTTGTGAATTTTATCCAGTGAGTGATACTTGTAATGTAAGTGTTATTAATGAGAGGTGATGTTGTGAATGTAGGTGGAAAGCATTGGGGAATTGATGAATTGATTATAGAAAAGGTTATAGGTAATGGTTGATAATCTTTTAGTTTGAGCCATGCAATGTTGATATTTTTTGCTGTTATAAGATTATTATACTCAGTAATAAATCTGCTATAAGGAATTTTAACTAGTCTGTTTGAATAATCTAAAGTTTTTAAGTTAGGGATTTTATTAAGATAAATTTTGAGTATTGATAAAGGTGGAGAGTCAGTGATAGTTTGAAAAAGTACTGACCAAAAAATGCTTCAGAAGTTAGAATGTAGGGAGTAGGATAAGATATTGATGAGTTTAGAAACTAGAAAAATGTTTTTGGCTTTCCTATGTTGAAAAAATATATTGATAAGTTAGTCAGTTGATGGCAGAGATGAGATAATTACTTGTAAATGCATTTGTGATGTAGCTGAGAAGGAGTCCAAGAGTTTTTGGATGTTGTTAAGCAGAACATTTGAGTTTGTATATATGGTGTGCCAGATGGATTTGAGGTTGGTAGTGTTTATTTCTTTAAAACATGGTTGTATTGGGCATGAGCATGAAATTATTTTCTTGTTATTCAGTAAATGGTGTTGGCCTCTGATGGTTGTTGATGAAATGGCATTTATTCAGACTTTAAGAAGGTTGATGGAGCTGTTGAGCAGGAAAGCCCAGTATTTGATGTTATGTCTTTTAGGGAGAAAAGTTAAGTTGCCTTTGATTGTTTGAAAAGTGTTTGGAATGGAGGAAAACTAGTTAGGAATTGGACTAGTAACTATGTAACCTCTGTGTGTGTGCAATTCTTTCCATGTTAGTTTAGTGTTGTGCTTATGAACATAAGTATTGTGAACAGTTTTAATATTGGTGTAAAATGGAAAGAAAGTGGCAGATTTCTTAAGTTTGTTGATTAATTCTATTGAGTGCTCATGGTTATTTAAGTTGAAGAGGCATGGAAATGTGCAGATTCAGATTTTGTATCTTTTTGCTAGTATGGTGGCAGAAATAAGCAATGACTTCTCAAAGTAGTAGGAAAAGCAGATTGGACAACACCAGATAGCCTGTGCAGTCTGTATTGATATGATCTCTCTTGAAGTAAATGGAAGAATTTTACTGTTAGTAAGTTTGATAATGAGGATTTTTATAGTGGTTAGGTTACAGTGATTTTGAAGATTGACTGTATTGAGGCTGGCATGTGAGTATAAAATTTTGTTGGAGATTGTGCACTCGACTTCAAGTTTTGCTTTAATTGGTTTGTTTATTTTTCTCTGGAGGGTAATTATCTCTCTATCTGACAGGACTGCTGCATTGATAGCGTATTCTAGTTGTACTGGTATGATCCAGTGAAAGGCTTGTCTGGTTATCAGTTCATTCCACCCTTTCTGTGAGGCAATAGCATTGGTGAATTTATAGATTTTTTCTGAGAGTTTCTTTTTTGTAATAGTAGATGAAGATTTTTCTGACAAGTATATGCCTAGATATCTAATTTCATCTTCATATGGATTGGGATGAATTCTTTTACTCTTAACAATAAGAAACCAGTCTCTTTTTTGATTTTTTGTTTTGAGATTAGTAATTAATTCTGTTTTCTTTTTGTTGCACTTAATGGAGTTAATGGACAGGAAGAAATAGAAGATATTCATTATGTCTTGTAGATGTTGCATGCTTGAGCTAGTAAGAGTGACATCATCCATATAAGCGAGAATTTTGGAGGATGCTGAATATTCTGTGATTATCCTTGTAATCATAGGGTCATAAAAGATGGTTCAGAGTAGAGGGATAATGTTTCACCTTGATCAAGTCCTCAACCAACTATAAGAGGGTTAAAGAGGTTATAGTATGTTATTATTTTTAGTTCTCTTTTATTTATTAGGTCAAGCATGAGTGCAGTGGTTTTTGTTAGGATTTTGATTCACTCTAGAGCCTTTTTTGACTTGAGAGATTTATAGAGTTGAAGGCTTTGAAGATGTCAAATGATGCCACTCAAATTTCTTTGTTAAGATTATTTGCCGTGTTAATACTTGAGGTGATTCTTGCAATTGGCTCTGTAGTGCTTTGGTTTTTCAGGCCAGCGTAATTGGATTCTGAGATGGCCTTATGCTTTAGAATCTTGGCAGCAAGTCTGTTGTTAATGATTTTTGTAAAGATTTTTCTACTTGTTTCGATAAGTGAGATTGGGTGTGTGTTTATAAAATCATGTGACCAAACAATCTTTTTTGGTAGCAAGGTAATTGCCAATTGCTTTCAAAATTTAAAGACTTGGCTTGATAACAGCAAGTTATTGAACAGAGTTTTTAAGTGTTTTTTAACTATTATACTGATATGAGTCCAGGCTTCGTATGGGATAAGGGTAAGTCCAGATACCTTTTGCTTGGACAGATTGGCAAAAGCTTCCTTCATCTCTAGGTCTGAGATAGGTAATATAAGATTGTTAAAAGCATTGTCAGGGATGTAGTTGAGTGGTTTGTAGGAGGCATTCTATTCATTATTCAAGAGAAAAGGTATTGGATTTAAGATTTTCTTGAAGTGGTTAGAGATAATAGCTATGAGCTCATCTGGGTCGTTATGAAATTGATCGTTACTACCTATAAGTATTGAGAGATTAAGAGAGTGCTTTAGGTCACCTAGTGCTTTTTTGAGAGCATTTTTTGGTCTGGCCTAGAATCTATAATAATTTGATTTGATTTCTTTTTGTATTTCCAGAGTGATGATTTCATTAAGTTTGATTAACTTCTTTTTGATTAAAATTTTTAACAATTTTTTGAAATCTTTGGTGCATAGGGACTTGCTGGTGATTTTTTGGAGAGCTGCATCTGCGACTTTTGGAAGTTTGAAAAAGGAATTGTTGTTATAATTGTTTTTACTTTTGTTAATTGTTTTTTTTGTGGCTTTTATAACTCTAGTATAGTATTTCAAAGGATCAATATTTCGTGTGGAGACTGTACATGATCTTTTTGAAATGTTGTTGTCAAGGGAAGTTTTAATAATGTTATTTATGGAATCCTAAGTTGGAGAATTGATAGTTTGGCAAGCTAGTTCAATATCCTTTTGAAAGGCTTTAATATTTTCAGGACTAATCTCTTTGAATTTATAAATGCTAGTATTAAAACCTATTCTATTAGGCTTATATTCAAACCAGTTCAAAATAGTTGTTATTTAATGATAGTTAGAACTTATAGCTAGTTGCTAATGGACTTTATATGAGAGTACTTTGCTTGCTAAGTTGCTGGTGATCCATACTTGATCGATCCTGGAGGCACTGGTGCTAGTAAAATACATATAGTATTTCTCTTTGTTCATAACTTTAGCTACATCAATGAATTTGTTAAGGTAGCGATAGATATGCCATTTATATGCTGTTTTTAGGACATTAATGTGTGAAGCATATATTGGATATGTATTAAAGTCTCCTGTAAGAATTAAGTACTTGTTGGAGTGGTCTTTAATAAAGTTTTTAAGCATTTTGACAGCTGTTTTCCTTGAGTCTAGGTTATAGGGAAAATAGCAAGAAATGATAATGATATCTACTTTGGATTTGAACTTGAGATGTGCAGCGCACCAAAATTCGTTAGTAGTAAATGTTTTGAAAATGTGATTTGAGATTGCTTTAGTAAAAAAAATAGCTGCTTTATTGCTAGCTGTAGTGGTAGAAAGGCTGAAAATGATGGTTATATTGTTTAAGGTTAAGGGCAGTGATTTTGACTTTGTTACTTTATTTTCGGAGCAACACAAGATATGCCTTTCGCTTGTTATAGTTCTAATTAGTTCCCAGCATTTTGCATTGTTATTAAGTCCTTGAGCATTGAGTGTGGAGATTGTGATAAGGTTTTTGAGATTGCTTGTTATTGCAGATGATGGCCTGGTTGTGGTTGTGAATAGTGGAGAAGTTGTAGATAGGAGACTATTGGAATTGAATAGAAATGATTGACTTGAATTGTACAATGTTGTGCTCATAATTATATAAATTTGGGAATGAGAGTCAGGTCTGGGTCGGTTTGGTTAGAAATTCGGTGAATAGTTTTTCAAAGTAGAAGATTTTTCTGAGAAGTTTGATTTTGTTGGTGAGGGTTATATCCTTGATTATGGAAAGGGATAGTGTGATGTTTTGTGATTTGAGTATTTCTTGTGCCTCAGTTAGATTAGGAAAATCAGGTAGAATAAGTGAAATCTATTCTTGTGAAATTTCATCCAGGTAATTATCTTTGATTTTTCTAATTGTCAGATCAAATTCTGGGTGGTTTCTATTGTTATCATTACCGGCGAGTTTGTCACTAACCCAGGGCTGGACCTCGCCTTACGATAGGATAGACTTGTTAGGCCCTTGCTTGACTCTTGGATACTGCAGCCTTGTCTTATGGCATCCTTAATTACTTTTACCCTAACTTGATCCTAGGCCCTGTCTATCTACTATACGATCAACGATCTGCAGACAAGAAAGGTAAGCTTTTAATTAAACTGTTGCGCGAAGTTACAAGTTTTAATATTTCAATTAAGCAGGGACTTTTTTATTAAGCAATTGTCAATTATTACATTTCGATTCCACTCTACAACTATTTATATTGCTTGCGACGTGTCCTCAAATCAAGTGTCGCGTCCTGCAAGTTTTACAACAAGCTTTCACATACTTTTAGCCCTCCACTGATGCATAATCTGATGTATCTGACTAAGGATGGGTCCCTAAACTATTTAGTATATAAAATTTTGCAGATCAATTATGTCCCTTTTGAAGGGACATAATTATTTATTCATTACTTTAATAGGGACATAATTCAAAAAACACTAGGATAAAGTGTCCTAAATTGCAAAAAACCTTTGTAGGTAGTTTTTTTTTGACCTTATATTTAAAAAAAGACTTTTTTAATAGTAAGAGACATTTGAATTATGTCCTCACTTTTAATTTAGGAATCCATCTTTACATCTGATCCTGTGCCGCACCAGACCTGGTACTCAACCCCATACTCTTATCCCCTTGTTCTGTCATGCCTCTTTCCCACCCATGTAATTATTATGCTAACTCTATTTAGATTATTGCTAGAAATGCCTAGTTCCTCTTCAACTTGTGAGAACTTAACTGGGAGGATAGGTTTTTCTGATTGGGCAAGGCCTTCTTTGATCCATTCGGGACTCAGCAGGAGTTTAAAAAAAAATTTGCTTCTGAGCTATTTAATGAATTCACGGACTTTGTCTTGTTCAATAATGGATAGGACATTGTCATTGTTTTCATTGTACTAGTGAACTGGTGAAAGAGGTCTCTTGGGTTTGATGAAGTCTTGTAGCAGCTTTTTCACTGCATACATATCATCTTTCAAAATTTGAACTACTTCTTGTATTTTTTCTGGATCGTTGTCGACAGGGAAATAAGAGTGAAAATACTCAGGAAGGTTTGTATATGATAGAGAAAGGGATTGTTTGGGTGGAAGAATATTGAAGTAGGCTTGGAGGATTTGCTTGAAACATAATAGTGGTCTCTCAGTTTGCCTACAAATTTGCGCAGGTTCCTCAGATTAGCTCTGTTTGTAAGAGGAAAGATACCATGAAATTCTTTTTTAAGATTAGTTGAGTTTTCTGGAAGGTCTGGTCTTTGTACAAAAAAAGAGAATGGAAATAGATTGAAGCTATAATATGCTCTAAGACACTTTGCCACTTCTTTGGTAAATTTTGGTGAGGTAATGGAAATGACTTTGGATAGTTTAATTTTAATTGAGGCTGGAATGTCACTAGGTGACTCAGGAAAATTGGGCAATTTCATTTTGATATGTTCTTTGCACTTGTTGTATAATTCTTGATAGTTTATTTTGATTAGTGCAGGATCAAAGAAGAAGTTGAAGCCATATTCCAAGAGTTGGGCAACTTGCCAGAATTTTAATTTTGTAAGGTCAGTTGATCTGAGATAAGCTGCGAAAAGTGCTTTGTTGATGATTAAACAGATTTTTTTCCTGGTGGTTCTGATAATATATCCAATATTTTGCTTTAAAATAATTTGCTTTGAACTCGTTCTTAATGTTTTCATATTCTCGTTGGTATTGTTCTTTGATTAATTCATTTTTTGTAAAGGTTCTGAAAAAGTCTGTCTCTATGGCCAATTTTTGAGAAGATAGCCTTTAATGATAATCTAGGGGGACCTTTAGGATTGTCCCTGAATTTGATAAAGAGTTTGAGTATATCTTCTGAAGTTCTGGGACAGACAGTTATCTCTTTGCAATATGTAAAAATCTTGGTTTGTTCATTTTCTGGGGTGCTGCTGCTAATGTCACTGTTGGGTTGACTATTGATTGTAATTAATAGTGTGGCTTCAGTTTCATTAGCCCAGGAGGAGAGGCTAGTTGTGGGTTGCCTGTGTGGCTTGATTTCTGTAAAGAGATCATTAATTTTCATTTCAGTAATATTTTGTGTATTGCTTGAGTTGGTGTTATTCTCATGTGAAGATGCAGGGGTGCATGCATTGCTTGTTTCATATTTGTATGGATTGTGTGCTAGGTTATTGTCTAAAGATGGTACAGGTTCAGGGTCGATGCAGGTATTGTCGCAGAAGAAAAATCAGGCTGCATACTATTGTCATCGATCATTTCCTTTGTGGGTGCAGGTGTGTTTAGTGAGGATAAGGGTGTCCTGGTTTTTCTTTCAAAAGTAAAAGTTTTATTTTCTTCAAAGGTGTTTCTCCCAAGAGATGTGCAAGCCATAGTTGAGATCATGCTTTATAACCTCTCTTATGATGTCTGTTCTGTCCTCATCTGTTAATTTGAAAGTATGCTGAAATTTTATGAAAAAATTTAGGTCTTCCAGGGGCATTGGTTCTGGCAGAGTTATAATAATATACGTAAGTATAAATGATAATATAGTTCTTTGATGTTTTTCGAAAGTAGTGCTAATAATGTTGGCACTTTCTAGTTCACTTTGTAGGGAGTGGACTGGTGTTATCCATACTTTTGGACAGTTTTCCAGCCTGGGAAGATGAATTGATTGGGCAGGGGTAGAGGTAGAAATTTTATTTGTTTTAGTGTTTCTGTAGATAATGATGGCTTGAGGACTTTTAATATTGGTAATAAGTATGTCAAGAAAAACATATTTATGATTGATTATTAGACCCTTGGAATGGGAGGACTCTTCAAAGTCCTTTGCTTTTTTTTTTCACAAAGAAATTTTGGGTTTTCTAATTTAGTAATTTTTTTTGCGATGCGAGTGTATTTGGGAAAGAGTTAATATTTATTAAATATGTATTGTAAATTTAACTGTATTATATATATTTAAAATTTTTAATTGCTATTTGCTAATGGCCCTTGCCATCATGACTTTAAACACATATATGCTCTTGCTGTTTTACCTAACAACCAATTTCTGTAATTAAATTTTTACTTGTCAAAAAAACCTATTTTACAGGTATACTTGTTACAGATATTACTAAATAATTGCGTGCAATACATACTAATTGTGGAAATTGCTGTTAACTTATTTTCCACTATTCTAAAATATCCAGTTTTCCTATTACTCAAGGCAATAAAAAATATAGACACAGTTTATCTTGTTTTCTACATGCCATTGTTTAAATAATTTTGCTCTAACTATATTATGTATTTCTTTTGTATTAATTGTTGTTATATATGTAAGTCTTGGATTTAATTCATTATATTTTTGAAAAACATCATCGACACTGTAAAAATAAATACTAAAAATTAAATTGTAAAAATTAAATCATAAAAATTAAATCATAAAAATTCAATTGTAAAAATTAAATTATAAATAAAATAAATATACTGTAAATATTTAATGTTTTTAATTTTTTTTATTAATTTTTCTTTCCAATTGTTATCTATAAAATATAAAATTTTAAATCTTGGATTTAAAATGATTGTCAATATATAAATTTTATTTGTTTTGTTATAATATTCTAAAATTTTTTTACAACATGTTTTAGCTGCTTCTTTTATATTTGAATCAACATTTTTTTTACCAGTATCTTTCAAGTAATCGATTAAAATATTATATAGTAGAACTGTTATAGACAGTGTTGAATATGTTGAAGCTGATATCATTGTAGTTCTTTCTTGAAAAAACTCAAGAAATTCTGCTATTTGTTTAAATATATTTCAATCGTTATCTGTAAATATTGTAAGAGGGAGAATAAAATAATGGGTAACGCGATTCGGGTCACGTAACCAACGATCGACCCAGGAATTGCGAGAAGAAATGTAGAACTAAAACCGGCACTAAAAGTGAGATAAAAATGATGTAATAAGCGTTTTATTATGTAATTAGTGTTAGAAACAAATAGAATTTCCTTACCTTTCGTCATGTTTCTACAACTTTCTAATAATTTCTATTGAAAAGTGTATAAAAACGATAGCATTTAATAAAGGAAAGAGAGAGAATCACCATAAAAAACAATAATTAAAATACTCACCTGGGCCAAATCTAACGCCTCGATCATCATTATTAAGATTGGACCAGTGGTTACACGAATTCTATCATCATTTAGCGACAGACTCACCATTCCGCCCTTCACAATATATAATTTTTTAACTCTTGACTTAATATTGTTAGATATTCAATTACCTAAAAATATAAATTATTTAAAATTATATTAAACAAATATTAAATAACAAACAGTATTTAAACTTACTGTTTTTATTTGTATAGCATGTGCAACTATGTTATATGTTGAATTCCACTGGATTTCAACATCTAAAACTGGTTTTAAAGTTTTTATTTCCTGTATTTTACAAGCATTATTTAATTTTTCCATTTGTTAAAGTAATGATTGTATTTTTACTATAAGTTTTCATAACTATATAAAAATAAATTGGTAAATATAAAATGAAATATATCTGTTGTAAAACTTACCTGTTTTAAATTTTCTTTTAATATATTTAAAGCATCTTGTATACTTAAATTAATAACATGTGCAAAATATTGCCAGTGATTTTCTGTCATACTAAAAAAAATTGCTTGGGTTTTACTCCACTCTTTTATTAATTTAGCAAATGTTATATTGTTTGTAGCATTGTCAGTCATAATTCCTAATACCTTTAAAATTAAATAGTAATATCAGTTATATATAATATTTATTTTAAATATAATATATGAGACAAATTTACTTAGTTTGTATCATAAATTTGTTTAAATACAATAAAAATACTTCTTTAATACTTTTATCTGAATGGATACTCCACAATTGTATAAAATCTATTGTTATATTTTGCATTATCCAATTTTTTTCAGTCATGCAATCTTGCATCGAATGTTCATTATTTCTTTGATCATTTCTTGCATGAGTTCCAAAGCATTAATACCTATGCGATTTCGATAAACTGCCAAAATAACTTTTTTCATTGTACTGTCTCAAAATATTATTTCTTCATTCTCGTTAACAACTCTTGTTAGCAAATCCTCATGTTATTCATGTCATACTTGACAAGTTGACCCTTGGAAAAGACAAAAGATATACTTATCAGATCACAAAATGTGCTGAAAGCGTCGAACAGTCCAGTGCTTATAAGTATGACACCAGACAAGTTTTTTTTCTATGTTTTTTGAGGTGATTAATGGATTGGAGCATGCAACGCAAGACTTTAAGTCTTCTTTATGTAATATATGATGAATGGTGCTCCTTGAAACATTAATTTTTTTTTAATAGTAAAAAGATTAGTAACTTGAGCAAGGTTTAGACAACAATTTCCATTAGTTACAAGTTTCTTGAGGTTAGACCGATTGGTAGAAGTAAGTAATTTCGGACACCTAGAACATTTTATCCATGAATCCATAGATCCCGTTTTATGAAACTTTTAATAACATTACCTACAGTGGTTTTTCCACAATTTATAAGATCGGCAATATGACGATACGAATCCTTTTTAAGGTAACCATAAATAATGGCACCTCTTTGGTTGGCTATTAGCTCCTTATTCATATCCATTGTCGATTGATTTAGAACAAAAAAATGTGACTCGCCAATCAGCTTGAGACAAAAAGCATGACCTACAGTTTTCATTAATTCTAAAAATTCCTGTTATTTATATAGCTATTTTAAATATTATATAATGTTTATACAGGTCACATATTATTTTGACAAAAATTTAGTTATGTTTTTAAAAAAAATAAAAAACTTTTATATATTGTATATTTTGTTCCTAAATTTATGATAGGCCTCTATATATTAAAAATATAATATTTTATATATAATAAATATATACTATAATAAAAGTATAAGCCAAGGTATAGATATTATTTTTATCAGAATATTCTGATATATTAATATTTATATAAATAAATACTTTGACAAAAATAATATAATAGACAAAATAAAATATAAATATTCTAAAAATATATATAGTAAAAATATAATAATGTTAATATAAAAATTATAGTAGGGAATATAATGTGACATATGGGGTCCAATGTGGTACCATGTGGGGCATCGATTATATATTAATTATATATAATTAATTGGCACAAAGCTTGTTAAAGTTTAACAATTTTACATAATATAATGATAGATTTAGAGACATGTCACAGTCATATAAATAGCAATAATAATCAAATGTAAATTAAATTAATAAAAATACTATTTATTAAAAAACCAAGTGTTTGTATCTGTGCAATAATAATTAATAAACTTATCTTATTTGTCTTTAATCATCCTAGGGGGTTCAAGACCTTATAGTTTAATAGGAAAAGAGATTGAAAAAGAAGACTAATCAAATATAAAAAAAAATTGGAATTATTATTATTATATATATCTTTGGCATTGCCAACAGCAAGAACTTCTTTATTTAATGTTATACAAGTCTTGATTCAAATTAGTGACAGATTTACTATTGAGGCCAACAAAAAATATAATAGATATAAAAAATATAGCAGCAGATTTGTAATGCAAGACTATTTTAGAATAAATATTAATGAAAATTAAAAAAGTGATGGTAAAAATTATAAATAAAAATCAGGTATTATTGATAGGAAACTGATGTGATTTGCGACTGCACAAACATATTCTGGCATGTCGAATACCCTAATTTGTAATAATTAATGATTTATAGTTTATAGTAACATATAAAGTCATAATATAATTTTAGGAAGCTTAAATTAGCCATAACTTTAAATAGTTTATTAATTGCAAATAGTTTATCAGAGCTTGAGAGAAATTGCATGGCATAATTGTAGCTTAACAAAAAAACATAAGATAAGATAAAAAGAAAGAGACAAGAAAAGAAAAAAGCAATAGTATGAATAATAAGAAAAACCATTTCTTAAATTAAAACCTTCTTAATTAGAACATTGTCTAACCAAGTAAATTCTAATAAACTTACCTAATCCAGTACTTGTCATGAAATGGGATAACTGGGATGACAAAAAAAAAAGTAGTAAAGATTTGTCACAAGAAGTGAACAACAGAAAGAGAAGGAAAGCATTAGTAGAACATGGCTAAACAACTCCCACATCTCAAGTAAAGAAGTCAAACACTTACCTGATATTATATAAGAAGTGCTTCAGAGAAGTGACAGACTCACCAAGAGAGATATTAACAGTATAATACCATATTGTATTTAATAATTTCCTAAAAATTATATTAAAAAAACTTTTCTCGGTTAATAGTATTATATTATACTAGCTCAGTAGTTAGAGTGCTATCGGTCTATATCACAAGCTATAAGTTCAAATTCACTAAGAGGCTAATATGATTTCTTGAAAAACCTTGTAGAAATCTATAGACTATTAATATAACTGTATAATAACTAATGTTTTTAATTGTAGAAAAACTAATTTATAAAAGGATTGTAATATAATCATTATCCA
This sequence comes from Acaulospora morrowiae, assembly GCA_910591835.1. Lineage (NCBI taxonomy): Eukaryota > Fungi > Glomeromycota > Glomeromycetes > Diversisporales > Acaulosporaceae > Acaulospora > Acaulospora morrowiae. The sequence continues at coordinate 14,622 of CAJVPV010001002.1, forward strand.
AAATTGATTAGGATTATCTCCAACATAATTACATTACCAGAAGTGATAATAAAAAGAGTAGATCTCAAACCTAAGAATTCTAACAATTTTTTTTGATTCTGTATTCAATTTTCAAGTTTATATTAAATTAAATAGTGTTTTGAACCTTATATAATTCTTTGCAATTCTGTTTGATTCCAATTTTTAAAACCATATCCAACTTGATGAAATATCAATAAAGAACATCCAATAGCTGCATTGAAGAATACTAATCAGCATTTGGTTGTGTCTTTTTTCATAAACTTTACTATCAAAAGGTCTTAATAGAAAATAAAAACTGTGGACCACTTCAAAGAACAGAACACCAAAGTTTAAAATACTGATATTAATGGTCCAATAACTAAAATACTCTTAATAAAATTGTTTTTAGAAAAATTAAGATAAATTTATATATCTTTTCAAAAATGGTAGCCTGGAAAACCATTAGTTTAGGTAGTAATTATACTTTATCTCAAAAGAAAGATAAAGATGAAGAACTAGTAGCAGGGAGATACTTTAGATAAATAGAACCAATATAATATATTAAAGTTTTTAAAGATATACAAATTAATATAGTTCTAAGATATATAAGGTCAAGCAAAAAAGGCAATGATAATTTGTTTTAATAAAGATCAAGATATTTATTCAATATAATAAAAGTTCAAGCTTGTAAATTTCTAGGCAAAATTGAAAACTTTATATATATGTTTAAGTTATATTATTTTTATACATGATAATTATAAATTATAGAAAATAACAGAGACATAAAAAAAGTATTATATTTATTAAAACAGTTATTTATATATATTAGTATAGAAACAAATGCTTTGATAAAAATAGAATAAAGATAAATAAATAAAATAAAAAATATTTTAGAATAACAGTACTAAATAATAACAAGAATAGTAATATAAGAATTATTCTAGAATAGATAATATTTTAAGGGTTAATGTTAGTAAAAATTAGACAAGGGTTAATGTTAGTAAAAATTAGACAAGGGTTAATAAAGATCTTGGACAAAAATCAAGTATAACACTATATATATTTTCTTATTACTATAAAAAAATTTTTAATTAATAATGATCTATATATCTATAATATTATAGTAATACTCCATAAGTTATCAAAAAAAGGTCTAGGATTCAAATCCATCTGGTTACAAAAATTTATTACCTTTATTATTAGTTAACTGGTTTCTAATTCATGTTATATTCAATTGGTCAAAAATTAATTTCCAAATTTAATTAGACTGCATGAAGATGAAACCTTTGGTCTTCCTAACAATTGCAGGCTGAAAATAAATTAAAGCAAAAAAGATTGCAAAAAAAAAGACTTCTAATCTAATTCTATCAATAAGCCTATAAACTTTAATCCAAATTGGCAATAGCAAACTCTCTTCTACAATATAAAAAGGTTAATCTTAAGCTTATTTATTTCAATCTGGAGCTTAAAAATCTATCCCAATCTGAAGTCTAAAGATTTCTTTACTGAAACCTATCAAATTCTGACAATTAGATCACGAGATCGTTATGATTTTGTAACTGAATTGTGGAGATTCAATTGTGATTTAATGGTTTTTACTATGTCATGACAAAATCTCAGTTATTTAGTGGCGATTAAATCATTGTTTTGATGATGACATCGTTATCAACTCTTTTTAAAAAAATAGTGAACAAATTGTAACTATATTGTGACAACTTTTAGTTGCAAAATAATAACGATGTTGTCACTAATATTATTACTAAAATGTCATCGTTTCGATAGGATTTCGAGATAACTTTAATTAAATTATAATAGAATCATTGCAAAATAGTGACAATTCATTAATCAAGTGATAAAAAAATAGTGATAATGTAGTGATCATTTATTTATTATGAAGTCATGACCATACAAAAATTAAATATAAAAGCAGATAATTTTTCCAAAAAATTTTTCAAAAATAAATTCAAAAAGAAAATTATCTCTGTGATCTTTTGCTCAATGATCCTCCCAACAATCTGGTTAACAATCCTTTGAGAAGTTACCATCCAACCAACCTGCCATTTAACAGCCATTTGATTAACCTGCCGTTTAACAGCCATTCAGTCAATCTTCCATTCAATTGCCATCCAGTCAATCTTTCATTCAACAGCCATCCAGTCAACCTTCCGTTCAATAGCCATCCAGTCAACCTTCCATTTAACAACCATCCAGTCAACCTTCCATTTAACAACCATCCAGTCAACCTTCTATTTAACAATCATCCAGTCAACCTTCCGTTCAACAGCTATCCAGTCAATCTTCTATTCAATATTTTGTTCAACATTTCATTTAACAGCCTTCCAGTCAATCTTCTGTTCAGCAGCTTTACGTTTAACTTCCATTCAGCAGCCCCACGTTCAACCTTCCATTCAACAGTCTTATGTTCAACCTTCCGTTCAGCAGTCCTCCAGTCAATATTCTGTTCAGTGGCCATTTGCTTTTGTCCAATAACCTTCTATGCAATTACCAGTAATTCCAATAGTTCAATCACTATTCTATCCATCCTATTTATCGCAGATTCAATCAATAATGTATTCCTCATCTTTGAATAAAAATACTTTATCAAGTAAGCAAATTTTTTTTATATTTCTTTATTGATAATTCCTTAACCATTTATATGTCTAATTATTCTTATAGATCTTAGTATAGTGTTGAACAATCTCAATACACATCTTGTTAACAATCGTTCAGCTACACTTCAAGAATTAAAAAGTCATTTTGGCTTAATTCCCAAAAACTTGGTGAATAAAGGTGTAAATAAAATGATGAACATTATTTTTCTACCCATTTATTCACGAAGCAAAAGCAGACAGTCTACACCCATGCCATTATTACTATTAACAAAATCTGCATGGCAAAGTAGATCTTCCTCTCCCATAGCAGAACAGTCAATGAAACCTGCATGGCTAAGTAGATCCTCCTCTCCCATAGCAGAACAGTTAAAAAAACCTACATGGCTGCAAAGTAAACCTTCCTTCCCTATGCATAGAACTTCAACAACTCCCATGACGATTTCATCAACAAACACCCCTTTCATGTCTCAAGAGTCTTATGAAAAAATCATTGAAGAAGATCAATATGTTAAGCCAGAACCAAGGGATAGTTATAATGATTTTCTTCTTGAAAATGGCTTGGAGATTCCTTTAGCATACTTCAAGGAAAGTGGTTATTTTCCATCAACTACG
>CAJVPV010001003.1:0-17841 GCA_910591835.1 Acaulospora morrowiae
AAAAAACCATGGAAGAGAGAAATTTCCTGAAGCCCACGCCTTGAGAATAGTTATCGCTTCTTGATATGACCCTTGAGAAAAGGAAACCAACTGGCCAGAGGGTTGATGCTATGAAGAGCGGATTTTTCAAAAGAAAGAGAGGCCTAGAAAGGAAAACCTTCAGATAAAAGGGGAAAACCTAACTTCGGCAGGGAAAGGGATAAGAGGAGGGGAAGGGGATATAGATGAAAAAAAGTATAAAGAAGAGAGGGGAAAACATAGGGGAGAGGGAATAAACAGGAGTAGGGAAGGGGAAATGAAGAGAAGGGGAAGGGGGAAGACGAAGAAAAGTAAACAACTCAAGAATTTCCTAAAAAGGAAATTTTCAAGCGCCTAGGGGGGAGTGGGAAAGAGTTTTTTTTAAAAAATCAAAATAATTTGTTTTTTGAGCTTTTTATCTACACAGGTATGATGATCTTTTTAAATACGATTGATGTGGATTTTTTTGATATGTTCATTTAAAAAGTTTTTGCAAATTTCATTAAAAAATTTTCAATCTGGTATTAATAGAAGATCTGATTAAAATTCTAATTTATTAATAAAGTTTTGAATTTTGTCTTTAAGTATTTTATTAATGCTAAATTTATAAATAAGTTTTACTTTCTGAAATTTGAAATAGTTCAGTTTAATTGAAATTGTGTTGTAATTAGTGATAATGATATCTGTAGCTTAAATCTTATATCAAATTATTTTAAAAATAAGATTTTTTAATAATTAGGCTTGATTAATTCAGGAAGTGTTTGTAATAATAATGTGAATAAATACTTTTTTGTCAAACTAATAACCAATGTCAATATAATTATTAAAAAGTTTGTAGACTAGTTGCTTGTATAGTAAAAATAAGACTCCAATAGATAGATAGTCTTTGGAATAAGAGTTAAAGCTCTTCTAATATAATATGATAGAGTTTATAATAAATTGCTAGTTTGATAATTTGATAAAGTTGTTTGATAGCTTTTGTTTCTTAATAAATATTGATTTTTTTTTTGTTTTAGAATTATACTTGTATAGAATTTTAAGACTTCACAGATTTGGAAAATATGAAAAGTCGGATTTTTTCCAATTACTAGTAAAGTACTATTTTTTATAATATTTGATTTTCCATAAATAATGGTTCTACTATTGATATTCTTGAAATAGTAGTTTTGAGTAAGAATCCTAATGATTTGATTCAATTCAAATTTAAAATAGAATTGGAATCAAATCAAATCAAATAAAATTAATTTGATTTGATTCTATTTAATTTGATTCAATTTGATTCAATTCTATTTAATTCAATTTAATTTACTTTGATTTAATGCAATTTGATTCAATTCAATTCAATTAATCGATATGTAAAGTTGATAGATTAGGTATAGAGTGGTGGACGGATTCTGTAGATCTGATTGATTCCTATTTTTTCAAAAATGGAATATGTGCAAATGGCAATTTTGAAATAGTATTTTGTAAAATATATGACTTCAAGTATGCATGTTGTTTTCTATGGAAGATATTTTCTATTAATTCTTCTAAATAATAAATATATACAAGTATTAAAATTTTGTTTTTTCTTTGTAATACTTTTTGTAATTTTTGATAAGTATTAAAAATTATAATTCAGTAATCTGTAGAAAATCATAAAGGGCAGATGCAACATTTATATTTTCAAGAGTATTTTGCAAAAGATTTTTGACCAAAATAGTATAAACAATCATGGAATTATTATTTGCATATTGAAAATGTTCAAATTTGAAAATTGAACATATTATTTGAAGCAATTGTTATTTTTATAAATTTTTATAAATATTTTAAGGTTTTGGCAGATTCCATTATGTTATATATCTAAGATCTTGTTAAAAATAATTAATCAAATAATCTTTATTCAAGATAGTATCAAAATATCTTATACTTATAGAAATTCTTGCCAAGTTTCACTTTGTCACTTGTATTGGAACTTTGTCTTCTGGTTGTAACAAAATTCTGAAGTTAAAGTGGAGTTTGGTTTTTTAGAGGAATATGTCTCTTCTCCTCATCAAGAAGTCTTGAAGTTGCAACAGTTTCATTAATGTTTAGCAAAAGAGTTAGAGAATCTTTATCAAATCAAAAACAGTTTTTCTTAAGCTATAAAGTTGGAAAGAGAAAGTGTCGAGCTTAGACTGAAGATAGAAGCCTTGCAAGAGTTGCTTTCAGCTGGTTCTAGAAAATGTTTTTTCATTTAGGTTTGATTTCTTTATTTTTTTTTCTCAAATGATTATCTTGATTCATAAAAGAGAATATAGTAGATGCTAAGTTTACTTACTGGGCCAGTAATAGTATATGATGTGGTTACTCTCTGGATTATCCATACTATATCTAAAGATGGGTCCCTAAATTAAAGGTGAGGACATAATTCAAATGTCCCTTACTATTAAAAAAGTTTTTTTTTAAATATAAGGTCAAAAAAAAAACTACCTACAAAGGTTTTTTGCAATTTAGGCCACTTGATCCAAGTGTTTTTTGAATTATGTCCCTATTAAAATAATGAATAAATAATTATGTCCCTTCAAAAAGGACATAATTGATTTGCGAAATTTTATATGCTAAATAGTTTAAGGATCTATCCTTAACTATATCATGTTCTCTGCTTGCTTTTTTCTCTTTCAGATGTGATCAAAGGTCTAAGGATACTTGTTCTGGGTAAGTTGAGGACTGGGTTACTTAAGCATCTGCATCCATGTCACATAACCTGGGTACTGAACTCTTCAGTAGCTAAAGAATATTTCTTTCTATATATGTATGCTAGGTTTCCATGTTGATCGGTCAAAATATAGTTTCAAGAGAAAAAGATTAATAGAAGTGGCAAGAACTTTTACTTCTATCATTCTAAGCTTAAAGACATTATTAAACAAGATATTATAAAATGTAGTAGAGTTTTTTCTATTTTGGTTGTACTTTTTCTGTAAAGTGTTTGTTTCTAATAGCATTATACATTAATATCTTATTTCTGATTTTGAATTTCTTGTACTTTGTTATTTTTTAATCAAACTTTTGTTTTTGTTTCTGTTGTTTCTTATAAATATTTCTTCTTGCTTGTTCTTGTTATTATTAAAATTTTTTTAATAAAGTATATAATTAGTTAAGAATTGTTAATTACAATATTTCATCCATATTAGTTATGGATATTTGAGATTTTCATCCATAAAATAAATAATATAATATTATTTTTGTAAAAGATTGTTTTGATATTCTGTAAGCAAAAAGTATTGGTAAAATATGTTGATCCCAATTTTCTTTATCTTTAGTTAACTTTGTATATAACTTATACAAAGTTTTATTAAATTGTTTAATCAATTTATTGGTTTGAAGATGATATAGTATAGATAATAAATGTCTTATTTCAAATTGCTTGAGTAATCCATTTACTATTTTATTTCAAAATGAGTTTCTCTATTATATAATATTTATTTTAAACATTTATGTTTATAAATAATAACTTAATAAATGAATTCTGCTATATATTTTTCAATAGTTTAAGAAATTGTTTTTGTTTTAGACCATTTGATAAAGTAATTTGTTGTAATAATAATATACTCGTTTTCTTAGTAAGGGTCCTACAATATCTATACTGATTCTAGAAAAGAGTTCTCTAACAAGAATAGAATACAAGAGTTCTGGTATTTTATATCTTTAACATTTTTGATATTAATCATATGATTAGATATAATCTTTGATATTTTCAAACATTTGAAACTAGTAGTATTGATTATGAATTTTTTCAAAAATTTTGTCAATTTCCAAGTATATACCTGTGGAATGGTTATGCATAGAACTCTGAAAAAATTAAATTAATTCAAGTTAGCTCAATACAAAACTCAAAAGAGTTGAACTCATGTTTTATTTTTATAATATGAATTAAATTCAAGTTAAAATACATATAATATTAAAATATAATAATATTAAAAAATAAAAATCTAAAATTTAAAATTAATTTTTTAAATTATTCTTATAATATTAAAAGAAATTAAATAATAATAAAATAATATAATAAAATAATAAAATATTTTAGAATTAATTATTTTATAACAATATATTTATGTTTAATTAAATATATAAATAATAATATTAATTATTGATATTATATTATATATTAACTTTGTAAATATTTATTCAAATCAAACAAATAAGATATTATTTGAAAGCTTATAATGCCTAAAATATTTTTCAAAATTATATATAATAATAATAAATTATTTCTCATTAATATATGAAATGATCAACCTGTGGGTCTGTAATGTAGTGGTTAATACTTCATAGGTCAAATCACAAAATACCAGTTCAACCCCATGTAAGGGTGATTGAATAGAATTAATATGGTACCTGGTACCATAACCTATTAAGCGTTATTTCTTATGAGAAGCCATTTCACACACTGATCCAGTGGATATTAAGATTGTGATTTTCCAAAAAAGATGCTGTGGCACAATGATCATCTGGTTGATGTTATGATAATCGTTGTTCAGTTTGATGCAATTACCAGTTTCACAATAGGTCATTTCCCTTTCCTATAGTTCATAAAACTATAAAAGAAATATAATATGGAGGGCCACAAAACTGAAAAACTATTCAGCAAGACTTTTAACACACCCCCTCTTCAGTATGAGTGATGACTCACCAGCAATACCTACCATTCTTACCTATAGTGAAGGTACTAGTTAATAATGATTGCCAGAATAAAAGACTCCTCTTAAGACTTTATCTGATTTTGAAGGAGTTGTGCTTTCTTAAATAAGCAGCCTACGCTTGAAGTCCGGTATTATCTAAAAAGGATTGGATTGTTAACCCCACATTTAAAAATATTGAAACAAACTCTGGCCAATAGGTTCTATCCACTTTTTCAAATGGTAACAATTCGGGCCCACAGTTTTAAATAAGATAAACTATCAGGAGAAAATAGAGACACAGTATTTTGATAGGTAATTCAATTGGCAATTGGATCTTACTGAAAAGTTTACAAACTTGAGACTGGAAGATGTAAGAAAATTATATGGGTAGGCAACACCCAGATGGTATACCTGTGAGTGAATTCTAATTGTATTAATTTGAAGTATGAATAGAAATATATGTAATGTATATTATTCACTGCAATTAATAAAATTAAAGTAAGCTTACTCACAACTTTAAAAATATATATATATATATATATATATATTGTTATGATATAATTATTGCCAGATGTTATAATATGATTGTTGAAATCAAATTTAGTAATAAAGAAGAGTTTGAGAGAAAGATATAAGGTTTGGCATATAATCCTTTATCAAAAGACTTTGTGTCCAAGGATTAGGGCTTTTTAAGAATCCCTTTGATAGATAAATTCTTTATATACTTTTATAAATAATTAGAATATCATTCAATCAGCTTTAAACACAGATAGTAAAGTGGGCTGTTTTTCCTGTGCCAATTACAATATATTGCTACTTAGCAACTCAATGGCAATTAGCACCGTGAGAACTGTCCTTCTTATATGATCATATACTGTATATACAAGCCTGCCAAAATATTTATGCCAATTAATTTATAAAAGTATAAGAGAATTTATTAATAAAGATTTATTAAATTAATAATAAAAATAAATAATAGTAAAAAAACTTTTTCCCATATACAACATTTTTCTCAAAAATTTCCTTTTATAGTAATTTTTTTCAAAATTAAAGAAATAGTTTTTTTTATCTTCATCTTTAACCACCCAAAGGTCCTTCACACTTTTATTATTTTCACTACAGAAACCTCGAGGAATCTAAAAAAGTATTCTGGTGCATTGGGATGGGACCTCTGGCCAAGTTTGAGGACCTTGCTATTTTCTTGGATTGCATAAGAAAAGGTCCGTGACAATTACTTCTCTACAAATTTTCCTTGGAGTTTCTCCCATTTACACTTCTTATTAAAAAACAATTCTTATTAAATAATCATTTTTTGTTTTTGGAAAGCTATTCTTTACTTCAAAATATCAAATCTTACATCACTATTGTTTGTATTGTTGATTTGGGGCACCAGCAGTATACACAATATCCACTTTTTACTATCGCTCAGCATAATATGCTGCGCTACAAAAACCAAAAAATTTCTACTCAAAAAATTTCCTATCAAAAAACCGTAATCAGTTTACTCCTATCAACTAATCATCACCTCAAAACCAACCAATCAAATATTATCAATTATCCAAACAAATTCGTACAATCAAAACATCACACAATGATTAACATAAACAAAACCAATTTTGGCAACCACAATCAAAAACAAGATTATATCACCAACTTGCAGACCAATCATCTCACCAACCACCAATCACACTAATACAACAACAACAACAACTATAACGATAAACCAAATCATATGCACTTTATCATCCATGTCAACAAAGATTATACTTACAAGTCGAAAGGAACTGGAGAGACAGGACAATGAGCCTGACCAGGGATTCTCTTGGAAATATAATTTTTTTTCTCATAGATCTTACAGTTTATTCGACTTTGTTTTAGTTTTAGTTAATTTTAAAACCAATATTGGCAACCATAACCAAAACAAGATTATACCACCAACTCACAGACCAATCATCTTACCAACCACCAATCATACTAATACAACAACAACAATAACTATAATGACAAACCAAATCATATATACTTTATCATCCATGTTAACAAAGATTATACCTACAAGTTGAAAGGAACTGGAGAGACAGGACAATGAGCCTGGCCAGGGGTTCTCTTGGAGATATAATTTTTTTTCTCATAGATCTTACAGTTTATTTGATTTTGTTTTAGTCTTAGTTAATTTTATTTTTCTCTTCAATAATTCTGAATAGGCATACATAGCTGTTCAGCATCATTTGATTACTATACTAGTTTTAAAATGTCTTTTCTAGTAGAAGTTAAGTGATTACTGTAGGCAGGCTAGCATTAAACTCACTGCCAATCGCACGTGAGAGATTTTGTTTCTTTCTAAATGTATACCTTGTAATATACAAATAAATAAAGAAATGGTGTTTACCTACTCAAAAAAAAAAACAATTAGCTTTATAAAAAAAACAAAAGAAAAAAAATCAAAAACAAATTATTCAAAGTTATTTAGAAATATAAAATCAAAGCAATACTTTATTTAATATATAGCTATTCTATTAGTGCATACTTAGAAATTGACAAAATTAAGTTCATCAATTTCCTTATTAGGAAATCTTTTCAAGAAGGAAAAATTTTACCAAGTTTTTTTTTTCCAAGCATTCCAAACTCCAAGAAACAACTTTGTTCAGATATATAATTGCAAATACTGCAACAATACTAAATTTATCAATTTATAGATAACAAGTGATCAATTCAAAGCATCTTCTTGCAAAAGAGAAAGATAAAAACCAAGCTTTCTGATTTACAGTAAGGTCTTAGAAAACTAATATTCTTGCCATCACTATAGCCAGTTGTATGCCAGGTTGCAAAAACTCAAGGAAGACCAGATCTCATCTGATAAATCAAATGACCTTACCATCTTTCTTGAGCTAGAAGGATGCCAGACTTCCCATCAACTATACAAAGATAAGGAGGAAAATTTTATTGTACATATTCTCAATCTATAAAACTAAAAAAAAATCCAAACCAGCTTACTTCCTCTAATTCTAGCATACTATGAACACATACTCCAAAAGTATTTTCAACAGTAAACAAGTAAACAACACAAACATGTGACAAAATCAAATTAAAATTCCAAATAAACAAGCACGTGCAAAAGATCATGTGCAAAACAGCAACATATAAACAGCCACATGTAGTAACCATATATAAACAACCATACGTCACAAAAAACAACAATTCAAATCCAAACAATCATGTGTCAAACACGTAATAAGTACTGATGTCCAAACAAAATCCAATCACAATATTAGAGAATAAATCAAATAGCAATTCAATAACAACGAATCTCAATTACAACCTTTTATTGAATGTTATTCTGATAGATAGAACTAGATGCTACGTGTCAATAATCTATAAAGATCAAAACAAAAAAATTATCCTTACAGAATCTTCCAAAACTTTAACAATTCCCAGGCTCAAAGATTATTTCTCCAGATTATTAATTCCTACCACGAATATCAGCAGACCAGATTATTCAACCCTATCTATCTTTCAAATAGAATTTTCAAAAGATGATAACAAAAAGAGTCTTTCTGTTTAGATCTCAGTTCTCAAGAATAAACCTCTCCAACTATTGGATGAATTTTTAAACTTTTATAATTCACTTTAGAAGATTTTTACAGAGGACAGTCACCTAAGAAATCAAATTCTCCAGAGTATTTTAGTGAAAGGCTGAAACTATTCCAAGTATACTCCTTAGAATATGATCCATATTAACAAAATTTAATTAAAAAACCAAAAACATTATCTCTTATAAGTACATATCAACTTGGAAATACTACTCTTCCAATTACAATCTCTTCATCATCCCTGAATAAAGTATCAGAAATATCAATCCCATATAACAAATAACAAAATATTCTAGCAGTTACCAATCAAATTCAACAATCAGATTCATCTAACTTACTAGCCAATCAAGTACAACCACTAGCACAGAATCCATATAAAGAAGATCAATCAATATCTATCGACTTAAACTTTTCTATTTCAGAAGATTTAGAAATGGGCAATACTTTATACATGTATGTATATCAAGAAAAAAAAAACATCTTTAACACAAAAATCAAAGAACTAAACAACTATCAAGTTGAAAGTACTCCTGGCAACTTCTTAGACATCTCTGCCATCTCACAATCAATCAACATCCCAGGCCAATACAATGGTCACACTTCTATCTCTTCACATTCCTCTACATCTGTATTAGCAAACACTCGTCAACCCAGGTAATAGCAGAGATCCAAGAGATTACTAAACAACAATACTTACAAAGAAAAACTCAATATAGCACAACAAATAATCTGGGCTTATGAAGAAGACCTGATACTGAAATACTCAGGAATAGAAGATTATAATGTGTCTTTTAATAAAGATAATGATCTATATATTTCTGATGATCTTGTTACTGAATATAATCGTATTATTAACTAGGTCTCCAAGTTTATTTCTTTTAGAAATGATCCAACAGAACTAATCAAACTTTTAACTGAAATTAACCAACAACTAAAAAGTTAGATGAGACAGAAACCTCACTTAGCTATCTTTATCAAAATAGAAGCAAGAAATAGAAGTTTCTTTAGCTTTAACAAAATATCTGAGCTCAAAGAAAACCACCAAAAGAAATATGAGAAATTGGATGACCGATTTCAAAGAACATACATGGGAAGCATAAAGTTTCAAAGCTTAATAGAAAAGTATATTTCAAAATCAAATTTTTATTAAGTGCCAGTTTTTTCATGGCATATCTAAGATATATCAATATATTTAATCTCAATTCATATTTCTTTGCACAAATTATGAAATATAAATGCAACTATCTTTGCCATTCCAAAGAAAGCAACAAACTAGACTATTACGATCTTTTTCAGAAAAACAAAAAAATATTTCAAGACAACCTTTCAGAACTTTCCTATCTTCTAATCTAATATCAGCACAAATAAAGATCAAAATTCCTTACAGGATTTCTATAATTGACAGGAGTATCACTGCAAGTGTTGCAGGTTCTCTTTATTCTTTATACAAATTTGACTTTCTATCAAATACATATTTTGTCACACTTCCAAATCTCCCTAACCTAAAGATAGATCCCTAAATTAAAGGCGAGGATATAATTCAAATGTTTCTTACTATTAAAAAAGTTTTTTTTTAAATATAAGGTCAAAAAAAAACTACTTACAAAGATTTTTTGCAATTTAGGCTACTTGATTCAATTGTTTTTTAAATTATGTCCTTATTAAAGTAATGAATAAATAATTACGTCCCTTCAAAAGAGACATAATTAATCTGCGAAATTTTATATGCTAAATAGTTTAGGAACCCATCTTTATCCTAACTATTTCAAAAATCTCCCCAAAAAAATCTCACATTTATTTCCAGTTAAAAATAGGAAAAATCTTAGAAACTTGGAAAATATAATTAGAAAACTCAAGAGATTCTTTTTTGTTTTTCCCAAGATTTTACCAACTTATTTTGATTTCTCACTTTACAAAAATCTTCTTTCCTCTTCACCTAACAAGCTGGATCCAAAGTTCTCTTCTCTTTTCCATTTGACACATATGAAAATAACATCAGAGAGGTTGTTCAGAAACTTAGAACCAAATACTTTTTCAAATGCCTCCCTTCCAATTTCTTTAAATCTAAGAAACCTCTTTCAACCTTTCTATCTATCATTGATGAATACTGAGCTAAATTGGACATTAAATTCTTACCACAAATCCTTATGACACCCAGTTTCTAATCAAAATTCTAAGATCAGAATACATGTTCTCTCTTTCTCTAGGACCTCATTAGATATTTCCAGAAATTATCCAGACCAATAAACCAAGATTTCTGCAAAGATTAAAGAGTGTTACCTTAGAATTTAATATTGGACAATTTTCTTATAGTGATAATTATCTGAAAGAGAAAATTAGTGCCCTACACAATCGTTATAAATTTTTAAGGATTCCTAAAGATTGGTTTATCAATCCACGAGTTTCACTATCAGAAGACCCTATTGAAATCAACAAACTCTTAGCAGACAAGAGTCTAATGACTCTAAAATTCCCATTAATCGATAATGATGCCTTACTAGCAACTATTTATCAGTTTCATCAAATATTCTCATTTAACAGACTCTCTGACTTTCTTATAATCAAAGAGATGCTTCCTGAATCAAAGTTTGATCTCATCCCTTTCTTAGGTTAATTGTTATAAGTAACAACCTCAGCACAAATACTACATTAATTAATTCTATCTCATCAAACTCTCAACATATAATATCCAACTATAACCTAATAATCGCACTACATAAAACTCATATTTAACATCTTTAAATCAATCTAACCAAAACAATAAATCACATCACAATCCCAACAATATTAATAATATCAAAAGTCTAATCACCTTTACTACTATCAATATTAGAGGTCTTAATAATTCAATTAAACTTAAAACTCTAGCCAATATGATGGACAGTAAATCTATTTAATGTATATTTAAACCAAACTTAAGAAAAAAGACTTCCATCCAAAAAACATTAACAGAAGAGCCATTATTTATAGCAAATCCACCTAGCAAAGAATGGCACCATGCTAATTATCGAAAAAGATCTCTAATTATATGTATTTAAAATCTGTAACACTTCTGAATATTGCTCATTAATTATCTTGAAGTTTAAAAAAAAATAAATATACTTTTTATAGTAATATACCTCCTGCATAAGAGAAAAAAAAGAAATCTGGTTCTTACCCAGCTACATTAAGCAATCAAACTTGTCTTCCATTACAAACTACATCATCTAATTCTAGAAGACTTCAACTCTTATCCCAAAGACAACCCATCAATTGTAGCTAAAACCTTTCCATATAAACAACTGGTATATAAGTACCTAAACAATTACATTGACATTGGACAAAAATACAATAACAAATCTTTTATTTACTTCATCTCAACTAGTGCCTCACGTATAGATCAAATCTGGACCTCAAGAAATCTTGCCTCTAAAATAGTCTGGTATAATATACAAGAAATTGACACTATTTCAACTGATCACTTAGCTGTTTCAATAAAACTTAATCTCTATAAGTTCAAAAAAACTAAACCAGCTTCAAATTTGGTCTTAATAAGATTACAAAAGAAAACATCTTAGAATTTACCAAAGAACTAAACCAATGGGTCAGCCTCCTATCGGCACCCAATTGGAACAGCTTTTATAATATTTGTATCAATGTTCTTAACAACCACATTAAAAAAATTAAAGTTGACTTCACATGAAAGAACTATCACACTAATACAGAAAAGAAACTTAAGAGACAAATCAGAAAAATTAACAAAGTGATAATACAACTCAAAAACAAATATCTATCTCCCTTTCTATTAGATTAAGAACTGTTAATTCTTTATGAAACTGCTAATTATAACTCTAATATCTCAATTAAGGGTCTTCAAAAGTTAAAGAAACTTCTTATTAAGAAAGTCTTATTTCAAGCTCAGCAAGAATCAATTGAAGAGTTTTTTCTGAATTTCGAAAACATGGTAAAAAATTTCTACAGCAAGTCAAAAAGTTATGTTAAAAAAGCCCTTAGGACAATCAAGCCTAAAATCGATCTCTATAAAATATATAATCCCAATAACCAGCTGGTAGATGATTTCGATCTCATCCAAGAAACTATTAACAATAATTTCAAGAACATTCTTTAATCCAGAAACTTTAGATAATTTCTTATATTAGTTACAAAAGGTATGGGTATGATAGTCTTTAACTCTTTTCTTGCAGATAGAGCAGTATCTTTCTGTAATGAACCATTCTATTTTATAAAGTGATTCTTCTTGATGAGAATCATAAAATGCAATAGAATTAACAGTTGCAAAATTATGATCAGAGTTTTAATCATTATCATCCTCTTGGAGCATATAGATAAGTTCTTCTGTTTCATATATGTGTGACATGGTATCAGCATTATTCTGTTTTCTTTCTGCCCTATGAATAACAGTATAGTTGTAGAGTTCTAAATAGCAAAATCCATCTGGCTCTTCTTTCTTTAAGTTCAGATGTCTTTAACTATTAAAGGGTAAAGTAATTAGTTATCAGATAAAAGTAATTGGTTCTAAGATATTAATGAAGGTAATCAACAGTCCAGATAACTGCTAAACATTCTTGTCCAGTAATAGAATAGTTTTGCTCAGGTTTAGTTAGACTTCTGCTAGTATATGCAATGGCATATTATTGTTTTTCTTCTTATTGAGCAAACACTACTCCTAATCCAGTATCAGAAGCATTAGTGTGGAAATAAAATAGTTGGTTGAAATTGAAATATCTTAAGATTGATATAAAAATTAAGTATCATTTTAGCATTTGAAATACTTTTTCTTATGTTTCAGTCCATTCCAAAAGTGATTAAAGAGAATATTATAATTTCCAATAGTAGAAAAACAAACAGTACAAGATTTGTTTGATTATCTTTGCTAAAGGGCTTTCTTAGTTAATTCTGGATTGTTTAAGTGCAGTTGGTCATGCAAGTAGTTAATGCTCACAAATATTTGATAATTTATTATGAATCTTTTACCACTAATATTTTTTTTGTTAGACCTTGGATTCCAAATTACAGACTTCCTCTTGTTGTAAATACCTCCAATATTGAACAAAGTTTTCACATAGTCTTCTTTAAGATTCATTTCTTCACAGCCTTTTCAAGATATGTGAGCAGTATCTCACAGTCATCACCAATTTGTCATATATTGTTTTTATCTTAGGAGAAAGATAAAAATAGAGAACTAGTAACAGGAAGGTACTTTAAATAGACAGTGCCAATATAATATGCTTAAGTTCCTAGAGGCATATAAATTAGTATAATTCTGAGATGTATAAGGTCAGGTGAAAAAGACAATAGTGATTTGTTTTAGAAAGGTCAAGATATTTATTTAATAAAAATATAAGTTCAAGCCTGTCAATTTCTAGGTGAAATTGGGGTCTTTATATACATGTTTTAGATATAATATTTTTGTATATAATAAATATATGTTATAAGAAATAATAAAAATATAAAAAAAGTGTTATATTTGTTAGAACAGTTATCTGTATATGTTAGCATAAAAACAAATACTTTGGCAAAGATACAAGAATAAAGATAAATAAATAAAATAGAAAATATTCTAGAGCAACAATAGCACAAAAAATATAGTGTTAAACAATAACAAGAATAGTAATACAAGAATTATTCTATAATGAATCATATTTTAAAGATAAATGCTAATGAAAATCAGACAAGAGATAATAATAATATTGGATGAAAATTAAGTATAACAATTTTTTCCTACTAAGCTATGAGTTTTACAAATTAATCTTGTATTAAGGAAATATAATCAGTATATGACAGCTGATGGATTAGGTGTAAAGTAATGAATTATATCCTGTATATCTAAATAATTCCTATCTTTTTTAAAATGATATATGTGCAAATGACAATCTTAGAATATTATTCTATAAGATATGATTTCAAGTATGTATGTTGTCTTCTGTAGAAGATATTTTTTATCAATTCTTCTAGTATATACAAGTATTAAAATTCTGTTTCTTCTATATGATATTTTTTTTAGCTTCTGATAGGTGTTCAAAAGTTATAATTTAGTAGTTTACAGAAGATTATAAGAGGCTGGTGAAATATTTATATCTTAGGAGTATTTTGCAAAAGATTTTCAACCAAAATAAAATAAGCAGCCATGGGATTATTAGTTGCACATTGGAAATGTTCAAATTTGAAAAAGAAGCATATTGTTTGGGACAGCTATTTTTTTTATAAATTTTTGTAAGTATTTTTTGAGATTTTATTATATTGTGTACTTAAAGTTTTCTTAAAAATCATTTGGCAGATAATCATCAATTCAAAATTCTTATGAAAATTTCAAGAGAAAATCAGTTGTCAAAAAATGCTTACCTAACTTACTCTGGTCTCAAGGACCCATCCTGTGAAACAATTGTTTCGTTTCAAGAAAGGGTCAGAGTCTTAAAGTGTTAAATTCGTCAGGAAAAAAGATTCAGAACTTTAGAACCAAAGGTTGAAAGATTGAGAAGAGAATTAAAAACACTTTGAAATGTATATTTTCTTTGCAATCTCAATAGAGAGTTGAAGTTAGAAAACTTGAACTTAAGAAACAAAGTATTTCATTTGGAAGGTCTTTTTTGCCTGTTGGAAAATTCTGAATTTGCTCCCTTTGACAGATCTTTTTTTTCTTTCTTATTTAACTAGAAGTTTGATTTTATTTTGTTTTTCTTATATCTTCTTCTTCAAAGTTTATAGATTCATTGTGAAAAATACAATATTCACTAAGTATGCTTTGTGAATCAGCTGTAATAGACAGGGAGTGCTTTGTGGGCCACTTCTATTGCACTGTATTTTTTACTTGTTTCTTTAGTTTCTTCAGGTTTTCTTCTTATTCAAGAATTCAGTAATACTTGTGTCTATATTGGTTGTATAGGTTTCCAAACTTGACTGTTTAATTTTTGTTATAAAAGTTTTATTGAAGGCACTTTTTCTTAATAAGACAGTCTTTAACCTAATATAAAATTGCATTACATATTTCATATAGCTTTGTTAAAATTAGGATAAATAAGAGTATAGTTTCTCTTAAAGTGTATTGTATTTATACTGCTAATAGTAAGTCATCTTGTGTTTTAAAGCTAATGATAGCAAATTTCTTGGATTTGTAACTCCTGTTTGCAGATCTGGAAATGTAGTATGTGTAATCTTTGTATTGTGTTAAGATATTTTTGATGTTTTATACTGTTGTATTGGGGAAAAGGTTTATTATTATGCTACTATTTTGTGTTTCTGTTTCATTTGTTAAAGTGTCTATTCTGTATTGTTAATTCTTACTGAGTCTCTTTTGATAAGAATACTTTTATTATTAATAAGTTTTTTCTTATGTTTTAGATCTTCAAAGATAATTGTTGCACATTGCTATAGGTTTTGAGTTTTCATAGTGATTTTTTGGATTTGGTCATATTTGAAAAAAACCTGTTTGACTTTTATGAGTTTTGTGTTCAAATAATATCCTATACTACAATGGAATTTGCTTTATTAATTTCTTGGCATCCTGTTTTTATGTTGGTAATGTTTCTCTCGACGAGTTTATTGTTAGCATAATAATTACATGGATGGAAAAGAGGCATGTCAGAATGGGGGATAAGGGTATGGAGTTGGGTACCAGGTCTGGCGTGGCGCAGGGTCAGATGCATTAGATTATGCATCAGTGGAAGGCTAAAAGTATGTGAAAGCTTGTTATAAAACTTGCAGGATGCGACGATTGATTTGAGAACACGTCGCAAGCAATATAAATAGCTGTAGAGTATAATTAAAATGTAATAAATTGATAATTGCTAAATAAAGAAGTTCCCTGCTTAATTAAAATACTTAAACTTATAAATTCGTGCAACAGTTTAATTACAAACTTACTTTTCTTGTCTGCAAATCATCGATTGTATAGTAGATTGACAGGGCCTAGGATCAAGTTAGGGTAAATATAATTAAGGACGCCATAAGACAAGGCTGCAGTATCCAAGAGTCAAGCAAGGGCCTGACAAGTCTATCCTATCGTAAGGCGAGGTTCAGCCCTGGGTTAGCGACAGACTCTCCGGTAGTGATAACACTATCACTTCTTCAGAGTACTTCTTGTATAATATCGGTAGGTGTTTGGTTTTTTTACTTGAGATGTACTGATTGTTTAGCTGAGTTTCATTAACTCTTTTCTTCTCTTTCCATTGTTGCTTTTCTTGACGAATCTTTATTACTTTTTCCTTCGTAATCTCAAGCGTCCTATCAGCGATAAGTACTAGATTAGATAAGTTAATTAGTTTTTACTTCTTTTGGCAATAACTATCACATGTCTTAATTAAGAAGGTTTTAATTTAAGAAACTGTTTTTCTTATTTGCATAGCCTCTCTTTATTTATATCATTGTTACTACTAAAAAGACCATTAAGAGAAAATAGACTATTGATAGACTATCCTTACAAGGGAAGTTATGGAAAGTCTATTTTAAACTCTAATTATTGCATTATTGCTTATGCAACTCCACTAATTGTTCTCAATTTTCAGGGTACACAATGTACCAGATCGCATACTGCAGCTATATCTCATGCAATTTTTTTGCTAACAATATGTTCAAGCTTGTTTTTATTTATTTTTGGAAGTACTATGATCATGACATGTTCTATTGTATGTTAATTAGTAAAAATGGCAATGATGTTCATATTCTTTTTTTTTCTCTCACTGTATATAGTAAATAATTTTTCAGTAAAATTAAGAGTAAAAATAATGTGCTCTAGTTTTTAGTGTATTGTTTTTCCTTTTATTAGATTTATTAAGATGCCAACCTTGTAATATTTTCTGCCATATTTTATTGTTCTATCTAAATGTAACCTTGGTTTTGGTCTACTTTGAGTTATTGATTTCTTTGCTTTTGCCTTTTGAAATTGTGAACCATCTTTATTTGGAGGTGTTTTTTTTTTCAATTTTTATTTCTTCATCAGCATTATTGATTCTAGCTGCTACTGATGTGCTATTGATGGTGTTAGGCTCTTGGTTTTTCAGTTGTTTATCTACTTTGTTGGTTGCAACAAGATATGTTTCCACTATGTTACTCCAGGAGTATAATAATATTGATGAATCTTGACTTTGTTATGTAGGATGTTTTGTGCTTTGTTATTGCTATTGTTGATTATTTTGAAAAGTTTCTTCTAGTTGTATATTGATAATAAGAGTTTCTTTTACTATTTGTTAGTTATTGTTGACAGTTGTACTGATTAGTTGTTGTATAAGTTTTTTAGTTGCTGTGATAGTAGGGCTTTTTTGCATATAGTTGTGTTCTAGGGGTGCCAAGATCTTTGTTTGTCTTTCTTTTATATTTCAGGATGCATTTTGTTATAAGAAAGATGTTGTGTGAAGCTTTGGAGCTTTGGTAATAGCTTGTTATCTTTTCTTAACTTTTGTCCTGTAGATTTCTAAAAAAGAAATTTTTTAGGAATTCTGTTGTATATGAAAAAGAGTTTTTTTTTGTCTTTTTATTACTAATAACTAATATAACTTATATTTATTTTATTTTTTTTTTTTAAGTGCACCAGCGATAATTGTCTGGCTGAGTATTTATTGAATAACGATGTTTACATATATCTTTCGACATTACTATCT
>CAJVPV010001004.1:0-17838 GCA_910591835.1 Acaulospora morrowiae
CTCTTTTGAGGAGAAACCATTCTCCAACGTAGTACGGCGTAGACAGAACAGAAGCGACAGACTCGCCGTATTTCACCATAACATAAGTAATCTTTTTTCAATTCTGATTCACCAGTATATGCTGCTTTTCATTCTTACAAACTGAACACAAATTCCAACTCTTGACACTACTAATATTGCTAAGACAGTAATTAATACGTCTTTTGTTACTTGTAGGACATTAATCTCTTCACTTGTTAGATTAATGATAGTCACTGTGGCCAATGCTGAAATTACTTGGGTGGTTATGTCTTTGATAGTTGAGATAATTATTTTGATAGTTTGTGATAAGATGGTTATGGTGACTACAGGTATTGTTATTGTTACTATAGGAGTAAAATCAGTTTACTGAAGTTCTTCTCTTGTTCTGATTCTCTTTTCTTTTATAATTATTTGTATCCATTCTTCACTCATATCTCTTTTCCTTTCATTCCTTATTTGTTATGATTTATATCTTATCTTTCTCAGCCACTATTTGTTATACAGATTATTAGGTTATAATTACAATATTAATTTTTCTGTTTATAGATTTATGTGTTACCCTTGATATTCTTTAATTTTTCTTCATTGGTTTTAGATTTTTCTGTATTTTTAAGCTTGTCTATATTTTCCCTAAATCAACTTAATACATCTGCGACTGTGTTTTCTTTTTCTTTCATATATTTTACTATTATTCCTAACAATATAATTTTTCCATATAAGATTAATGTATCTTTAGGTATTGGTAAATCACCTTTCCGTGTTGTATTTCTTAATATTTTTACTACTACTTTGTTTTCACACATAACTTTTACGTGACCTGGTGTATATTGTAAGAGTGAAAGAAAATGAAGGGTAACGCGGTTTGGGTCACATAATTAATGATCAACCCAGTATCGCGTCGAAGAAATAGAGCTTAGTAGGGACCTAAAAATATAAGTAATGATGATGTAATTAGTGGCTGACTTATGTAATTAACGAAAGAAAGTGTTAGAATTTTTTACCTTTTCTTGTCTTTTCGATTTCTTTCTATTTTGTTCTTGGGAAAAAGGTATAAATTAGTGGATAAAATTTAGTAAATGTAACAAGGTTCAAACTCACTTTTTAATAAAGAAAACACTTACCTTGGCCAAATCTAACGCCTCACCAAAAGCCCTATCATTAAATAAATTTAATACCACTGTTCCACGAATTCCACTATCAGTTAGTGACTGACTCGCCGTACCACTTCCACAATATATTTTTAATAATAGTAAATTGTATTGTATTGTCTTTAATATTGCAAACAATTCTTTTTTATAAATTTTCTATTTTTTCTCATTCTCTTTGAATGTTCTATCATAATATGCTATTATTCCATGTTCTTGTTTCAAAACTTCCCCTACTTCATAATCACTTGCGTTTGTATATATTATCATTGATTTGTTATAATCTGGATTTACAAGTACGGGATTACTTATTATCATTTTTTTTAATGTTTTAAATGTTGCTTTTGCTTCTTTATGTGCTTCCTGATCGTTTTGTATTACTTTTGCTTTTTCTTTAAGTTCTTTCTTTTTGTTTAATGTTTATTTTATAATAGCCTATAGTTTGTCTAAAAATTCTGCCTTTCCTGATATAAACATTTGTACATATATAATTGTTCCTAAAAACTTTTTCATTTGTTGTCCATATTCTCATTCTCTAATATTGCTGATTCACTTTTCTGCAATCCTTTTTTCATTTTGTTTGATTTTCCATCCTAAAATTTCTACTTCTTCCTTTTTAAATTCACACTTAGATAATTTAATTTTTAATCATGCATCTCTTATTAATAGCATTAACTCTTTTGTTTTTTCAAATAATTTTTCTTTAGTAGTTCCTTCTATAATTATATCATCTATATAAATTATTACCCATCCTTCTAATAAAGATTTATTTAAAATATTTTGCATAGTCTTTTGATATACTGCTGGTATATTCTTTAATCCAAAGAACATTCTTGTTGGTTGGAATGATTCTAATCTTGCCACTTCAAATGCCATATATGGTCTATACTCTTTTGATATAACTATATGATAATATCCTAATAGACAATCTACTACTGTATAGTATTTGAATTCTGCTATTTTTCTTACTATATGATTTACTTTAGGAAATGCATTTACAATATTCTATGTCATAATATTTAATATTCTATAGTCTTGTACTATTCTCTATAATATTTCTCCAGTTACTTTATTTGGTACTTTCTGTACTGCTGGACATGATATCTGCCACCCAGAGTCTTGAGCTGGCTCTATGATTTCTTCATCCAATAGTTTCTTCATTTGCTTTGCAATTTTATCTTTTGCTTCTTTTAATTGCTTATAGGGTTGTGTGTAATATGGTTTTGTATCTGGTTTTAATATTAATATGAATTGTGTCTTCTCTACTTTTCCTATCTTACTTACATGTTGTCCAAACATGTTTTTATTTGTTAAGATAAATTCACTGTATAATTCTAGTATGTTTAATGACTCTACTATTTCTTTGAACTTAGAAATTGTTCTATTAATTAATGGCTTTTTTGCCTATTTTGTATCCACTATCTTTTTTGTTACTTGTAGTTTCCTTACTAATTCTTTAATATTTTTCACTATTACTTTCTGTATCTCTGTAGCTATCTTATTGATTGATAAATTATTACTTCTTAATCTCAATATCCTATATGTTTTGTTTATTTCTATTTTACTAATTGTAAATATTACTTGAACTTCTTTTTTGATGTCATTCTTTTCCCTTATTTTACATACTCATTGTATTCCTTCTTGAGTTCATTTTTCTTTCATATTTCCCTTTTCTTTACAAATCTTTTATATTCTTCTAGTAATGCAAACTCCTTTTGCAATTCACTGTTTTATTTTTTATTTTTTATGGTTATTAAGTTTATTCTTTTCTTTGTCTCCTAACATTTTTCTTTACTATTACTTCTCCAAGTTTTTTAAGTATTTTTTCTTGTACCTCTATGTGCTCTATTATTAATTTTGATCCTTTCCATGTTTTTTTTTTAATAAGTCTTCAAATGTTTTCTAATCTACTTGTACATATGTATCTTTAATTTTTTTTCTTTAATTTCTACCAGGTGTATTTTAAATATTAGATTTTTTATGTTATCTTTTAAGGTTGCTACAAATATTGATTTTATTATTTTTTCTTTAGTAAATCTTGTGGTTATTAATTTTTCTATAAGTTTTCTCTGAGTTTCTCTTTGTTCTTGTTGTATAAACTCTACTCTCCATTCATATCCTTTTTTTACTATCTATACTCCCTTCTTATTATATACTATTGTTATAGTAATTATTTTTGTGTCATTTTTTTCTTCTTCCTTTTCTTTATGCTTTTTGTCTATTTTTATTCTTTGCATTTCCAATTGTTTTTCTAATTTTTCTAATTCTTTATTTTTTTCATTCTTCTCAGAGTTTTCTAAAGGTAATGGTATTTGGCTTGATTGTGTTATTATAGGTTCTTTTTCTTTTTCAATTTGATAATTTTTTAATAGATTCTCTGATGCTTCTCTTCTTGCAGGTTTATCTGTTTCTATTATAATATTTTTCAAATATTCCTTAGCTGGTTTTCCTGATAAAGAGTTCTTCCATAACTTATCTTGTAATCTTTTTTTTTCATTAATATATATGTATTTTTTTTTTATCGTGAACAAGCATTAAATGCTAGACTTTATTTAAATAAAAATATTTACTGTCATTATATTATCAATCTTTACATAATAAATTAATTGTAGCCTATCGCAACAAAACTATTGAAACCAGGTACCATGAGAGTAGGCTCGCAACAATAGTGCTGAATGGTTAATACCTGTTCAGAATGATGATATAACTGTTGGAGTGAAGATTGACTTGTCAGTAAAATTATGTAAAGCATTGAGTAGGTCTAAAATCGTGATGAATATTGTGTTGTCATTTGGATTTAAGCTTGATAACTTTGTAGATGGAGTTTTTTTCCATTTTATGCCTGATAATGATGATGTGGTTGCAGTAGCAGATCACAGTTTCCAGGCTTTGTATAAAATTTTAAGAGTATAATTAGAGATAACTTCTTTTTTTTGAAAGAGATTAAATGGAGAATTAAATTTGCCAATAGCTAGGTTTAATAAATTGTTATCTGTTAATTTAAATGTGCCTACAAAATCTGTAGCTTTAATACTTTTAGGATTTAAATCTAGAATGAGATTTTCAAGTTTAGTTTTTTTTTTGTCAATTAGAGATTTGTTATGAATACAGGAGAAAATGTGTGGCAAATCCTTAGAAAAGGTGTCATATCTTGGGCACAGATTATCAGAATATAGGTTTGGATAGTGATTGTAAAGTTTGATTCTAGTTGGAAGCTGGTTTGCAAAGAGCTTTGTTCTGAATGTTGACAGTGCTCTGTATTTGGTTTGGTCAGGAATATTGAGTTTGTTATTTGCTTTAATGATAGTTTCCAAATTCCCCAATGATGTGGGTTTGTAGATAGCTAAGTTACTGAGAAGTGTATTGAATAAATTGGTGTAGTAGTTTGTGAATTTTATCCAATGGGTGATACTTGTAGCATGTGTGTTGTTAATTAGAAGTGAATGTTGATGGGAAGCATTGAGGAATTGATGAGTTGACTATAGGAGAGATTGGAGGTGGTGGTTGGTGGTCTTTTAGTTTGAGCCATATGATATTGATACTTTTTGCTATTATGAGAGTATTACTCTCAGTGATGAGTCTACTACAAGGAATTTTAAATAGTCTATTTGAATAATCTGGGGTTCTCAACTCAGAGATTTTTTTAATGTGAATTTTGAGTGTTGATGAAGGTGGAGAGTCAATGATAGTTTGAAAGAATACTGGCCAAAAAATGCTTCAGAAGTTGGGATGTAGTGTGTAGGACAAGGTGTTAGTGAATTTGAAAACTAGAAGGGTGTTTTTGGTTTTCCTATATTGAAATACTATATCAATAGGTTGGTTAATCGGTAGTGGAGGTGAGATAATTACTTGTAAGTTTGTTTGTGGTGTGGCTAAAAAAGAGTCCAGGAGTTCTTGGGTATTGTTGAGCATGACATCTGAGTTTGCACATGTGGTATGCCAGATGGATTTAATGTTGGTGATGTTTGTTTCTTTAATACATGGTTGCAATGAGCATGAGCATGGAATTATTTTCTTGTTATCCAGCAGGTGGTGCTGACCCCTGATGGTTGTTGATAGGATGGCATTTATTCAGACTTTGAGAAGGTTGATGGAGCTATTAAGTAGAAAGGCCCAAAATTTAATGTTATATCTTTTAGAGAGAAAGATAGAATTACCTTTGATTGTTTGAGAAGTGTTTGGAATGGAAGAAAACCAGTTAGGAGTTAGACCAGTAGTTATGTAGCCTCTGTGTATGTACAATTCTTCCCATGCTAATTTAGTATTGTGCTTGTGAACATAAGTATTGTGGACAGTTTTGATGTTGGTATAAAATAGAGAGAGGGAAACAGAATTCTCAAGTCTATTGATTAGTCCTATTGAGTGTTCATGATTGTTTAAGTTGAAGGGGCATGGGAATGGGCAAACTCGGATTTTATATCTTCTTGCTAATATAGTAACGGAAATAATCCATGACTCTGCAAAGTAATAGAAAAAGCAAATTGGGCAACATCAGATGGCCTGTGCAGCCTATATCGATATAATTTCTTTCAAGATAAGTGGGAGGATTTTACTGTTGATAAGTTGATGGTAAGAATTTTTATGGTAGCTAGGTCATGATGATTTTGAAGATTAACTATGTTGAGACCAGTATGTGAGTGTAAGATTTTGTTGGAGGTAGTATGCTCGACTCCGAGTTTTGCTTTAATTGGTTTATTCATTTTTCTTTAAAGGATAGTTATCTCACTATCTAATGGAACTGCTGCATTGATAACATACTCAAGTTATGCTAGTATGATCCAGTGAGAGGCTTGCCTTGTTATCAGACTATTCCAGCCTTTTTGTGAGGTGATGGCATTGGTGAATTTGTGGATTTTTTCTAAGAGCTTGCTTTTTGTAATAGTGGATGAAGATTTTCCTGAAAGGTATATGCCTAAGTATCTAATGTCTTCTTTGTATGGGCTAGATTAAATTTTTTCCCCCTTGACAACAAGAAACTAATCTCTCTTTTGGTTTTTTGTTTTGAGATTAGTAATTAGTTCGGTTTTCTTTTTGTTGCATTTGATAGAATTGATGGACAGAAACAAACAGAAGATGTTCATTGTGCCTTGTAGATGTTGCATATTTGAGCTAGTAAGAGCAACATTATCCATGTATGCAAGAATTTTAGAGGATGTTAAATATTCTGTGATTATCCTTGTGATCATAGAATTATAGAAGATGATTATAAGTAGAGGAGATAGTGTTTTGCCTTGGTTAAGTCCTCTACTGACTGTAAGAGGATTAGAGAGATTATAGTATGTTATTATTTTTAGTTCTCTTTCATTTAGTAAATTAAGCATGAGTGTAGTGGTTTTTGTTGGGATTTTAATTTGCTCTAAGGCCTTTTTTAGACTTGGAAGATTTACAGAGTTGAAGGCTTTGGAGATATCAAATGATGCCACCCAGATTTCTTTGTTGAGATTATTTGCTGTATTAATAATTAAAGTGATTACTGCAATTGGCTCAGTGGTGCTCTGGTTTTTCAGACCTGCATAGTTAGATTCTGAGATGGCCTTGTACTTTAAGATCTTGGTAGCAAGTCTATTGTTGATAATTTTTGTAAAAATTTTCCTGCTTGTTTCGATGAGTGAAATTGAATGTGTGTCTGTAAGGTCATTTGATCAGACAATCTTTTTTGGTAACAGGATAATTGCTGATTATTTCTAGAATTTAGGGACTTGGCTTGATGACAATGAGTTGTTGAACAAAGTTTTTAAGTGCTTTTTTGCTGTTGTGCTGATGTGGGTCCAGGCTTCATATGGAATGAGAGTAAGTCCAGGTGCCTTTCGCTTGGGCAAATTGGCAAATGATTCCTCCATTTCCAAGTCTGAAATAGGTGATGTAAGGTTGTCAAAAGCATTATCGGGGTTGTGATTGAGTGGTTGATAGGAGGCATTCCATTTATTATTCAGGAAGAAAGGTTTTGGATTTAAGATTTTCTTGAAATAGTTGGAAATAATAGCTGTGAGCTCATCTGGGTCATCATGAAGTTGATCATCACTGCCCATAAGTATTGAGAGATTGAGAGAGTGCTTTAAGTCACCTAGTGCTTTTTTGAGAGCATTTTTTGGTCTGGCCCAGAATCTATAATAATTTGATTTGATTTCTTTTTGTATTTCCAGAGTAATGATTTCATTAAGTTTGGTTAACTTCTCTTTGATTAAAATTTTTAACAATTTTTTGAAATCTTTGGTGCATAGGGACTTGCTGATGATTTTTTGGAGAGCTGCATCTGCGACTTTTAAAAGTTTGAAAAAGGAATTGTTGTTATAATTGTTTTTGCTTTTGTTAATTGTTTTTTTTGTGGCTTTTATGGCTCTAGTATAATATTTCAAAGGGTCAATATTTCGTGTGGAGACTGTATATGATCTTTTTGGAATGTTGTTGTCAAGAGAAGTTTTAATAATGTTATTTATGGAATTCCAAGTTGTTGAATTGATAGTTTGGCAAGCTAGTTCGATATCCTTTTGAAAGGCTTTAATATTTTCAGGACTAGCCTCTTTGAATTTATAAATGCTAGTGTTAAAGCCTATTCTATTAGGCTTATATTCAAACCAGTCCAAAATAGTTGTTACTTAATGATAGTCAGAACTTATAGCTAGTTGCTAATGGACTTTGTATGAGAGTACTTTGCTTGTTAAGTTGCTGGTGATCCACACTTGATCGATCCTGGAGGCACTGGTGCTAGTAAAATGCGTGTAGTATTTCTTTTTGTTCATAACTTTGACTATATCAATGAATTTATTAAGGTAACGATAGATATGTCTTTTATGTGTTGTTGTTGGGGCATTGATGTGTGGAACATATGTTGGATATGTATTGAAGTCTCCTGTGAGGATTAAATGCTTATTAGGATGATCTTTGATAAAGTTTTTAAGTGATTTGACTGCTATTTTTCTTGAGTCTGAATTGTGCGGAAGATAACAGGACATGATGATAATATCTACTTTGGATTTGAACTTAAGATGTACAGCACACCAGAATTTGTTAGTAGTAAATGTTTTAAAGATATGATTTGAAATTGCTTTGGTAAGAAAGAGTGCTGCTCCATTGCTGGCCTTGGTAGTGGGAAGGCTAGAAATGATAGTTATGCTGTTTAGAGTTGAGGGCAATAGTTTTGACTTTGTCACTTTTGTTTCAGAGCAGCACAAAATGTGCCTTTCACTTGTCATATATCTAGTCGGTTTTCAGCATTTTGCATTATCATTAAGTCCTTAAATGTTGAGTATGGAGATTGTGATAAGATTTTTAAGGTTACTCATTGTTACAGATGGTATAGTTGTAATTGTTAATGGTAGGGAAGTTGTAGATAAAAGATTATTTGAGTCAGGTAGAAATGATTGACTTGAGTTGAACGATGTTATACACATTATTATATAAGTTTAGGAAGAAGAGTCAGGTCTGGGTCAAGTAACTCTGATTTAGCTACAAATTCGTTAGATAATTTTTCAAAGTGGAAGATTTTCTTGAAAAGTTTGATTTTGTTAGTAAGAGTTTCATCTTTGATTATAGGAAGAAATAGTGTAATATTTTGTAATTTGAGTGTAGCTTGTGTCTCAGCTAAATTGAAAAGATCAAATAGAATTGGTAGGATCCATTCTCATGGAATTTCTTCCAGATAATTGTCTTTGATTTTTCTAATTGTCAGGCCAAATTTTGGGTGACTTCTATTAAGTTTTTTACTGGAGATGCCTAGTTCCTCTTCAACCTGTGAGAACTTGGTTAAAAGGATAGGTTTTTCTAATTGGGCGAGACCTTCTTTGATCCATTCAGGACTCAGTGGAAATTTGAAGAAGAATTTGCTTCTGAGCTGTTTAATGAATTCTTTAACTTTGTCTTGTTCAATAATGGGTAGAACATTGCCATTGTTTTCATTGTACCAATGGACTGGTGGAAAAGGTCTTTTTGGCTTGATGAAGTCTTGTGACAGCTTTTTTACTGCATAGAGATTGTTTCTCAAAATTTGAACTACTTCTTGTATTCTTTCAGGTCGTTGTTGATAGGAAAATAAGAGTGGAGATATTCAGAAAGGTCTATATAGAATGGAGGAAGAGATTGTTTGGGTGGAGGAAGGTTAAAGTAAGCTTGGGGAAGTTTGTTTGGGATGTAGTAATGGTCTCTCAATTTGCCAACAAGTTCGCGCAAGTTCCTCAGGTCGGCACTACTTGTGAGAGGAAAGATACTATGAAGTTCTTTTTTTAGATTGGTTGGGTTCTCTGGGAGGTCTGGCCTTTGTACAAAAAAAGAGGGTAAGAGTAAATTGAGGTTGTAGTATACTCTAAGATACTCTGCCACTTCTTTGGTAAATTTTGGTGAGGTGATGAAAATAGCTTTGGGTAGCTTGATCTTAATTGAGGCCAGAATGTTACTAGATAACTCAGGAAGATTGGGTAGTTTTATTTTGATATGTTCTTTACACTTGTTATACACTTTTTGATAGTCTATTTTAGCAAGTGCGGGGTCAAAAAAGAAGTTGAAGTCGTATTCCAAAAGTTGGACGACTTGCCAGAATTTTAGTTTTGTAAGGTTGATTGATTTGAGATAGGCTGCAAAAAGTGCTTTATTGATAATTACACAGATTTTTTTCTTGGTGGTTCTGGTAATATACCCAATATTATTTGCTTTGAGATAGTTTGCTTTAAACTCATTCTCAATTTTTTCGTATTCACATTGGTGTTGTCCTTTGATTAGTTCACTATTTGTGAAGGTTCTGAAGAAGTCTCTGTCTCTATAGCCAATTTTTGAGAAGATAGTCTTTAGTGATGATCTGGGGGGACCTTTGGGGTCGTCTCTGAACTTGATAAAGAGTTTGAGTATATCCTCTGGGGTTCTGGAACAAATGGTTATCTCTTTGCAATATGTGAGAATCTTGGTTTGTTTATTTTTTAGAGTATTGCTACGAATGTTGTTGCTGGGTTGGCTATTGGTTGCGATTGATAGTGTGGCTTCAGTTTTATCAGCCCAAGAGGAGGGTTAGTTATGGATTGCAGGTGTGGCTTAGCTCCTGTGGAAAGATCATTGATTTCCATTTCAATGATGTTTTGTGTATCACTTGGGTTAGTATTATTCTCATATAGAGATGCAGGGGTACATGCATTACTTGTTTCAGATTCATGTAAATTGTGTACTAAATTATTGTCAATGGGTGGTACAGGTTCAGGGGTTGATGCAGGGATTGTTGCAGAAAAAGAATCAGACTGCATACTATTGTCATCAATCATTTCCTTTATGGATACAGGTGTGTTTGGTAGGGTAGGAGCATCCTGATTTTTCTTTCAAGAGTAAAAGTTTTATTTTCTTCAAAAGTGTTAATGTTAAGTTTCTTTCAGGAGATGTGCAGGCCATAGTTGAGGTCATGTTTCATAACTTTTCTTATGATGTCTGTTCTTGTCTGTTAGTTTGAAGGTATGTTGGAATTCCATGAAGAAATTTAGATCTTCCAGGGGCATTGGTTCTGGCAGGGTTATGGTAATGAGTATGAGTTTAGGTAATAATCTGATTCTTTGACATTCTTCAAAGGTGGCACTAATGATATTGGCACTTTCTAGTTCACTTTGTAGAGAGTGGGCAGGTGTTATCCATACTTTAGGACAGTTTCTCAGCCTAGAGAGGCAGATTGATTGGGTGGAAGTAGAGGCAGAAATTTTGTTTGTTTTGATGTTTCTATAGATAATGATGGCTTGAGGACTTTTAATGTTAATAACAAGTACGTCAAGAAGGATATGCTTATAATTAACTATTTGATCCTTGGGAAGTGAGAGCTCCCCAAGGTCTTTTGCTTTTTTTTTCCACAAAGAAATTTGGGGTTTTCTAATTTAGTAATTTTTTGCAATGTGAGTATGTTTGGAAAAGAGTTTTTTACTATGTTTTTTTCTCATTAATATATTGTTTCTTATAGTATGTTCTTTCTATAAACTCTTCTGCTTCTTCATTATCATTAAGATATATTTTCCCTTTATTATCTTCCTGTTTCTCAGGTTTATTCTACCAATCCTTGATGGTTTCAAAAATATTAATTTGTTCTCTAATACTTTCTATTTCTTGTTGATTTTCTTCCTTAGGTTCTTCTAAAATTCTAGATATTTTTAAACTTAATATTCCTGTTATTACAGATTTTGGCATTCTTTCTTTAAATATATTTGCATGTCTGTCTTCTTTACATCCTACAGTTTGTCCACATGATATATTATTTAAATGTATTAACTTAATATATTTTTTCCATTTTTTCTTTTTGATATCTTTTACTATAGTCATAATATTGTTTCCTCCTATATAGTAATGTTGTGTATCTAAACATAGGTATAATTCTTTTCTTCTTTCACATAATTCACATTACTCTTTTATGTCTGTTCCAAAATTATTAGGTGATGCTGAATTCTCTAATAATATTGATACTTTATTTCCTTCCTTATCACTATTCTTCTTGAATTCTAAAAACTTATCTAAATTTCTTTTGAATTCTTCTAATGTTTACTTATTAGGGTTTCTTTTTATTCTTCTTGGTCCACAATGTATAACAATTCTTTTTGCTCCAAGTTTTTGTGCTTCTTTATATTTTTCACTTAGCTGGTCAAATCTCCAAGATTCATTTATTTCTGTTATGTTTAAGATGATCGAAACATAGCCATATAAAAGATGCAATTTTTCTACTGTCTTCCCTTATGCAAAGCCAACGTGGCATTTAAAAAACTCATCGAACTTGGTTTTACTTATCTTAAATCTGAATATCCGCACGTCCCCGCGATTAATTTTCTAATCGTGAATTCTTTGCATAAATGGGCCCATTCATCGTTTTGGAGAATATGCCTTTTATGGCTTTAACGGCTACTTTATTTTTCGTCGTCGCGAAGATGACCCCCGAAAATATCCATTTGTGTATAGGATTCATCGCCATACGGTTCTTCCTGTGGGACGTAAAGCAAAAAAATGTCGATGAAACAAACTCTCGTGAAACCAAGATCAACATTACTATTGCTGAACAAATCGGCAAGATCAGAACCGAAATTAATAACGATCTTACCGCAAAAATGAGTTCCCTTGATGCTAACTACACAACGGAGGCACAGAATATCATTAACATGATAAATAGGAAATTGAACAAGTTCTAGAAACCTACCATGATAATTTTAGTCAAATTGCAACTGATTTTGAATCCATCAGTAGAATCATTACATCGCTTCAGGGAAAATAGAAAAAGTAAAAACTTAGAAAAAATAGGTGCTCGGATAGATAACACTCATTTACATCGATACTGAGTGGCGGGGAAGGAACTGCTAATATATGGGTTAGGGCTCGGCAGGCATTTATGCTTTATTCCTCCCTTGAAACAACCTGCTACTCTATTATTTTTTACTTTCATTTTTACTTAGCCGGTCGGCCCTTTCTCATGTATTACTTTGCAATAAAGTAAATGTGTGTATTTTGCAAATGTAAATATAACTCTCATGATAGTAAACTAAAATGATTCCCGATTTATACTTTTATTTGAGATAATCTCCGTTAGTTTGTTTGATTTCTTGACTTGACTTTAGAAAATCGCCATCACGATGCTAATCATTTTTCCCAACTCTATAGATGCTCAAAGATAAAGCGGACATATTGCCTTTCTTGATTCTTTCCGCACATTTGATAAAATCGTGATCATTGTCATATGTGTCTGTCACCAAATTTTCGTCAAATGCTGATATACATTGCGCAGTATATCGTCCCGGTGACGTCTGACGCAGTATCGAGCTGGCAATAGAAAAAAATATTAAGCTACAAATTTATTGGTTATGAGGCGGTATGAAATATTATAAAAATGAAGTGTACCGGTAAGTGTGAATCGGATATCTCATTTTTTTTTTATCTCGTTGCTAATCTTCATATAGATTCGAAATTATTTCATCTCTCCTGCGAAAATCGATACTTTTTAATTTCCGATTATTCGGAAAAAAAATCTGATAAGGGACTGTCGTGAATTGATGTAAAAGCACCCAATTGATTGTTATGAGATATTTGATATACAAGAATCTTACGCTACGCACCTTCATCCTATAATTCAGCAACATGAAAGGAATAGAGATTATAGACCCAAAAGACAGTAAGTATTTACTATTGTTGTGATTAATCCATTTACTGTAGGAAGTCAACTTTATAATTTTCTACAAGATTCCTCTTCCTGAAAAGATGCACGAATATTTTTCATCAGCTTCTGCACGTTCATCGAGTTTCTGTGCAAGCTTGATTCGGAACAGAAATTTTACACGAAACACCTGAATTCATTGAGCGTAAACCAAGATCTACCGCAATTTGCTAGGGATCACGCAAAAAAGTTGTTGAAAGAACTATATTCAACATATTGAGTTAATCCCAATTTGCAAAAGAGCTAATAAGTGATAGTACATCATGTCAGTCCAAGGAAATCGTTTCATTTTGGGATTCGATATTAGAACGTGCTACCGAAGAACATGATTACAAGATACTTGAGCAAGTTCGAAGCAAACATGTCTCAATTGGTGGTGCAGACGTTGCTAGAGTGCAACGAGAAAATAAGTAGGTCGCTCACCTGGTGCTCGACAAGAATGTGCTCATTCCTTGTCTCGATAAAGAATTAGCTTTCAGCTTCACACACGGAATATAAGCGTTGATCGATGGCCTATACATTTGTTATTTTGTTGAGTTTGTTCTTGTCAAAGGATAGAACGTATTTAAATATAATAAAGAAACATCCACCGCTCCGCCGTCAAGCTGACAGGCGCGGGACACGGTGGCCTACCTTTACGTGCAGAACGTTCACCGTCAGGCTGACAGGCATGAAGTCGTTTTGCACGTACCTCTACCACACCACCGTCAAGCTGACAGGCATGAATGTGGTAGGCGACTGCAAGGAAGAGGTCACCGTCAAGCTGACAGGCATGATAATCTCCCCTTGCACTTCCAGACAACTTGCCGTCAGGCTGACAGGCGCAAGTTGCATGGGCAAAATACAAGTTCTGGAAGATAGTAATAGATGATCGTCTGATTATCATGGCCATAAAAATCAAAAGTTCGTACAACATTAAAACGCGACAATCCCCCTAGTACTAACGCGTTTTCATCCTTGACACTGCCATGTCTGATATTATCAGAGAACCACGACTAGAAGCAACCAAATTCTTCAAGTATCAGATAGACAAGAATGCACTTTGCATTCACGAATTTTTTAAGTGTGTGTCTGCCTCACAGTGGTCACTAAGTGCCTTTGTCAAGCACATTGCTAAGTTGGAGACTGGGCTGAATTTTGAACAACTCTTCAAAGTGTTTGCTAAAAGTCTGGATCAAATTCACGAGTTACTTGTTGTTCCAATTTGTGTTCGAACATTTGCTCAAAACTATTTGAAATGGCTGGAGGTACGTGATTATTAATTCCTAGACTTTTATGCATGCATACTGATATTCGTTGTTTCAGACGTGCACGGGCAAGGCAATAGTAAACGAATGCAGAGAATATTTTTTCGCTAAAGTGACGTTGCAAGAAAAAACTGAACTAAAAGACATATTCAAAGTATGTTGATGGGTACAATACGTTACATAATACATAATGATGCTCATGTTGTAATTTTTTATAGGATACGGTGAATGTTACTGCACAAGCGAAGGCATACCGCGCATATATCACTGCACCAGCTGTGCCAACAAAGTCAAGCACATCTTTCTCGAAAGATCAACTCTCGGAGTACCACACTCAGCAAACAGACGGGACATACACAGGTGATGAATCTGACCGGGGTACTGACGAAGATGTTCAAGAAAGGGTTAGTTGATTTCCTTTGAATTCAATGATTCGTATTGACATTGCATGTTACTATTGCTCTGTTTTTGAGATCAACATTGAAATAACTCTGTGTGTCTTTATAGCACAATGATAAGGTAGACGAAGAATTAATAGAAGCTTCCACAGAGAAAAAGCGAAAAGACGAGGATGATGTGACATCGACATCACCTACAAAAAGGGTAACGACACAACTTTAGCGGTGTTTTTCACACTAGTTCACGTGTTTACATTGGTTGAAAATAACTGATATATATCAATTTTTAATTCAGTCTAGATCACGTTATGAATCACCGTACTCGCCATCTTCATCTGAAATGGAAATATTACCTTCGCTAACAACTGACCCTCAGATTCAACACGAACAGACTCAACAGGCACATACTCCCGAACGACATATTATTACTCCAGAAGATAAAGAGGAAAAAGAGAATTCTCTTTATGATACTTTCCCGGTTCACATTCATAAACGACCTGAACCAAATCCTTTTCTAGTTGGAAATCAGAATGACCATAATATAGACGAAGAGGGTGATGAATTCAATGCAAATTTAACTATTGTCGGTGGGAAAAGCACTGATTGGATTATTAGTGGGATTAATATCAGAGAAAAGCTAACGAATTATCAACTTGAAGTAAATCCACCTAAAACCCATCCAGAATATTATGACATTATTTTTTTCAATTTAAATGACGAAGACAATTTCCTAAGAACGTTAGACAAAGGTATTGTCGCGCAGATGCGTAAGGAAATAAAGATGGCAGAAGTAAACTCGAAGAACCAAGAGATTAAATTTTTTATGAAAAATATTATTGATCGCGATATTAAGAAGACTAAAGAAAATCTTAATCATCGAAATGCTGAAACAATTGACTCATTTGAAAAGAGGTTCACGTTGCATTTTGTGAGCCATATGTAATATATTTATTTAATTTGATTCATCGAGAAGTGTGATAAGACTAATGAAACCTACCTTATATAGGGTAAAAGTGATAGAAGATGTGAATTTGTTCCATGATCCTATGTCCGAGGGGACCTATATCGTAAAAGTTCTGGCACCCATTCTTGATTACTTCTTTGACAAAAAGAAAAAAGATTGGCGTGTTTCATATGGAGAAACTTGCCTCAAGGCAAGTGCGAAAGATGTTAATTCCAGTAAAAAAGATGATGAACGCCGATCTTCAGGAAAAAAGATTGATACAATTATTTGTATGAGAGAAGAAGATAAAGAGTTCTCAGTAATTGAAGTCAGTGGGCCCCCACTGAAAAATGATTGGACACACTTCATGGGTGATCGTATGAAGATCATGAAGATGTTGAAAACTTTAATGAATCAATTCGCCATACTCAATCCAAGCTCCGATATCACATTAATCAGATTATTTGGGTTACAAGCTTATTGTAAGTTTTTAATATTTTTCGTATACTATTGTTATTATGCATTGCTAACTCTTATGTTTTTTATAGTAAATGAGTTGACTATATATGAATTCAAACTAAAATATACCGAGGTTTACACTACAGAAGCAATACTGACATTTTCTCTACCTAAAACATGGGCAGATATGGTGAATGCTGATAAAGCTATAATGGGCTTGTTGAAGTATGAGGTTCGTACAAACGGATTTCAGAAAAAGAATATTGAGAACACAAAATTAATTTTTAATTTTTTTAAATTAGCACTTATTATCTGAAAGCTCAAAAACTATACAAGATTTTTTGTGGGCCGGTGATGGTATGATTGAAGCTATTAAGATGACGACCAGAATGATTCACACTCCTGAAAACACTGAGAAAGCTAAAAATATTAAAAGTAAAAAAAAATGAAGAAAAAGAATTGAGTTCGGGATATTTTTCATTCTGTAAATTGGAGTTCTCAGCTATATATCTAATTAATATGCCAAACATTGTATCTATATTGCATAAATAAAGATTCTTTTTACTTAGGGGTGATGTATATATGCATCGGAATATAAAATGCATATGATCAAGAACAAAAAAACCGTTCCCTTGGGGAACGATCAGAATCATGTGATTTTCATCTAGCCCAGAAATGTATATGCTGTGTGATCTAATACAGCACAATCCTGGATACTTCTCGTGAAATCTAATTAGCCAACACCTCGTGATTTCGATAGCACCAGGGGAGTGTCGTGGAATGGACAGGGTACCAGGATATAAGCAATAACGGAGCATATAGTACAGTTCTATGGCAAAGCCATGAGTCTCCGACTCTAGATATTTATATACATATTGAGTTGTTGGCTTCACCATAAATTACTAATTTAGAGTATCGTATGATGCAATTTATCTAAAATTAACATATT
The DNA here is from genome assembly GCA_910591835.1 of Acaulospora morrowiae. Classification (NCBI taxonomy): domain Eukaryota; kingdom Fungi; phylum Glomeromycota; class Glomeromycetes; order Diversisporales; family Acaulosporaceae; genus Acaulospora; species Acaulospora morrowiae. The sequence goes on from CAJVPV010001004.1 coordinate 17,308, forward strand.
CTTATTTTTGCGATTGATTAGTTACTGTACATGAAATTTATATCCAGCGAGCAGTTATGTATTATTACCTAGCTAAGCTACTTCCGTTCATTTAAGAACGCAGATCGAAAGTGAGATTATTAATTAATTGGGTTAGTTACAAGGTCGATTGATTATTTGAATTGGTCCACTATTCACACTATTCACGGAGGTTAATACCCACGTTTGGAATTATTATCGGAGAAGGTGATATTAATACTAATGACATATTTTATTGTGTTATTATTTTGAAAAAAAGGTGCTTACGTACCTGAGTCGTCCCTATAGACCTGCTTTGCAATAAAAGTTCTGGCAATTTCTCGTCCGTTCCCGTCCAAGTCTATAAATAAATTTTGATCTGTAATTTTTTGTATTAGAACCGACCGAGACGAAGTCACGGGAGGGTTATTATCGCGAGGATCGGGACCTGTTTACATTTTTTGTGTGCAAGTGATGAAGTAAAATGATGTAATGATGATTTAAGACTAGTGATTATGTAAGAAATCAAAATAA
>CAJVPV010001005.1:0-17829 GCA_910591835.1 Acaulospora morrowiae
TATGTCCTCTAGGGGACGTGGACGTAAAGGGACGTAAATTTTATATGCTAAATACTTTAGGGACCCATCTTTACCTACGGATATAGAAGAATCTAACAAATATATCAATGGAACCTCCTATTATATCTTGCATTTATATAGCCCACTTATCAATGGCCAGAAAGCAGTGGTAACTATTACAGGCATTAAAGTTTTCTTTGATATCCGAATTCCTGACAACAAGGATATATATTTGTTTGAGGGGAAATAAAAAATATTCTTGCCAATGAAAAGGACAACAAGGAGAAAACTGTAGATGTGGGTAAAATCAGAATAGAGCATATAAAAGCATTTCCAATTCGTGGTTATCATACAGAAAAAAAGCCATATCTACGAATTTATACGACAAACACTTTTCAAAGAAAGATAGCTTTTAATATCATCCAAAAGCATAACCTGGAAATTGCATCAGACGATCGTAGTACATACCGTATTACCGCAAAGTCACTCGTGAATACCGAATTTCTCTTGCGGGTGGGGGGTAATAAACATTAAAGTTACAGTAAAAGTTTTTCTCTTTGTTCATATGCATTTAAAGTATCTAAAGAATTTTCATTCGATAGAAGACTTAGATGCAATAAGCAATTTATTTCCAACTTTATATATGATACATGATCGCACTCTGGTATTAACGTGAGATATAGAAACCCACACAGAACGTGGATAGATCAATTACCTTGACTATGGCATTTAGAAGATAATGTATTTATGATTTGTATGACAGTTCACTGGAAAGATGACCCTACTCCACTGAAGCAAATCTGTCTTTTCAATGTAGAAACTGAGCCAGACTCGGATTGGATCACAATCATATGTGAAAATCAAACAAATTTATTAAAGGCATTTGCGCTATGTTGGCGAGCACTAGCACCAGATATTGTAATGGGTTTCAATGATTCGGACTATTATTGGCCTTTCATCGTAGAAAAGGCTAGCCGACTACCTATTCTTGAATGGATGTGGTTACAAATGTCTGCAAACTCACGACAAAGTACAAACAAACAAATTTTACATTGGAATTATTATGAAAACATGGGGGAAAGCCCAGGTTCTATGGGAAGTTTTTCAGATATTGCTGGAAACAGTCATAAAGTGGTTAAAGAAAATGAATGTAAAGAAGAAGATTTTAGTCAGCTAGCAGTGAAAATTAATATAAGTCCAGAAGAGTTCTTTATTTCTTCTTTTCTGAAGTTTCCGGGATGTGTTCCAATCGATGTTCGCACATGTTTCAAAAAACTATATCCGCGATCTGAAGTGCAAAAAGGAAGCTCACTCAAGTTTTACTTAAAAATGTGTGATCTCGGAGGTAAAATTGATATGCCAATAAACCGTATGTGAACTTACTATGAGTCAGCAAAACGAAGTTATTCTACAAAATCTGCTTCACATATGCGCGAAGTAGCAGAATATTGCATCATTGATGCCTTACGCTGCCAACAACTTCTGGTTAAACAAAATGTGATAAACGACAATAGGGAAATTGTATCCATTGCATTCGTCTCTCTTTTCGATTCACATTATTATGCTGGAGGTATGAAGGTGTGTAATCTCTTGGGTGCTGAAGCCTGGAAACGTGATATGCTAGTAAGCATGATACCAGGCAAAGATGTAGAATCAGGAAAATATCCTGGGGCTCATGTATTTCCTCCAATAAAAGGCTTTAATAATAAACGCCCAGTCACAGGTTTAGATTTTGCATATTGTACCCATCTATTATCATGTCATATAATCTTTCACCCGAAAAAATGGTTTTCTCATCTGAAGAAACAGATACTGTATATTAAAGAAAGAAGGAAAAAAGCTTCACGAAATTGAGTTTCCTTTCAATGGCCGAATTTTATGTGCTTGGGCTGTACGTCATGAAATAGAAACGATAACAAAGGTTTGTATCCATCAGTTCTAGAAAAATTGCTCAGTATGAGAAACAAAATGAAAGTACAACTCGCCAATCTTGCAAAGAAAAAAGAATACATGGAATTGATAATTAGTAACGTGAAAGAAAAGGGTCTATTATTGAGTGATGCGATAGATTATATTTTGAGAAGTGTAAAAAAGGAAGATTGCAACAACTATACTAATATTCTAACCTCTTTTATAAATAAAACTGACTTGCAAAACAAGGAGGCTTCCACCTCTAAAAAATTTATTGTGGAATACGAAGCTATATGCTTTAATTATACTTGTCTTGATTCAAAGCAGAAGGCTGTAAAGCTTTATATGAACACATTTTACGGTGAGGCGGGTAATAGTCTTTCTCCATTCTTCCAACATCATCTTGCTGGAGCTGTTACATCAGCGGGTCAGTTTAATATCAAGCTCGTTGCTGAATATGTACTAAAAAAAGAATATGAAATTCAGTACGGTGATACTGACTCGTTGTACCTCACATGTCCCAAAAATTATTATACAGAATGCGACCTGGCATACGATAATGGAAACGGAATCTCAAGGTTAGAATACTGGACGGAAATGATTAAATTACTATAGATGTAATGAAAAAATTACGCAATAATGTGAATAAATTCCTTAAAATAAAAAGCCGTTCCGATTACCTCAAAATGTCATACGAAGAGGTATTATTTCCGGTTCTCTTCACTGGAAAAAAGAAATATTTCGGTATTCCACATATAGGTGCTCCAAACTTTGAGCCCAGTAAGTTATTTGTTAAAGGAATTGATACTGTAAAGCAGGGAGAATCAAAACTTTTTATAACTATTGGTGAACGAATCATGCGATTAGAAAGTTCCTCATCAGAATCTTGTTCAATATTTTTTTGCCATATGGCTGAATCACTTTCTGCATTTTTCTTTAAAAAGAAGCCAGAAATATTTTCGAATACACCTTTGGAGATAATATCTGTGATGTTCTGAAAAAATGATGTATCTTTGGCTGTGGTATTAAGACGTTCTAATGTCCCATACCCCGTTAACCATTCTTGATAATTGAATCGGAGTTTTGGATCTGAATATAATTTTCCTGGTTCCATCTGTCTGGGACGTGGTAACTCTCTACCTCGCGTCTGTGGAGCGGGGTGCACAGTACCTGGAATGGGTTGGTTTTCAGTGGAGTTTATCATGGATTTTACTAGGTTTTCAACTTCACTTTTAGTCATACCTGTATTACTTGGTTTATAAGAGCTGTTTATGTCGACTCTTGATTGTAATTGAGAAGTGACTGGGTGGATCTCAGGGTTATATTCACCTAACATTAATTCCGCCTTCCGTCTTTCAATTTCTTCTAATTTCCGTATTAAGGTAGAAATCGGGTGTTCAAGACCGATACGAGTTACTTCTAATTTATTATGTGAGATTCCCTTAAAGAATTGTTGTCTAACTAACTCCTCTTGATTCGCTTCTACTAGTGCGGGATAAGCTTGTTTAATCAATCTTTTTAATTTCGAATAAAAACGATTTACTGAATCATTGCCTTGGGACAAAGAATGAAATATTAATTGTGACTTTTCCGCAGTAATGGTAGGGTACTCGCGTCGAAAATAATCAATTACTTGGCCAATAGTAATATTCGGAGCTACAACATTTCCATTATTACCCACATTAGGAGGATTGGGAGCTAAGTCAGTTGGCTGTCCACCTGATGTTATCCAATCTTCATCCCATACTGAATGAGGCGGAACTAATGGTCGCGCAGGTAGATTGCCATCAGCTGGTGCGGTCTCTCGAATAGTCTGAGCTCTACCTCTAAATCTGGCAACATCGATAGCACGTATTTGATTATTAGTCAATGCGTTAATAGCGTGAAAAGTTGCTACGCCAGTATTTGCAGTAATGTTTTGTAATTCCCAATTTTTATTTTTAATCCTGCTTTCATACCAATCTTTCGCATCGCCTTCGAGACAATTTTCAAAAATTCCATGAATTCTCATTCGCATATTATGTCCAGCACCTGGGTCATAATTAACACATTCACACCATCGGCGAAAACTCTAATAAAATCTTCTGGATCTGTCAATCCGCGAAACTTTGGTAATTCATATCCTGCCATGTTCCGATTGTTATTATAATTCTGCAGTATATTATTTTGTAAATATAAAATTCTCTGATTTAAAAAATTAATTCGGTCTTCCAATTCTAAATTAGCGTCGCGGACTAACCTCGTTCTAAGCTTCCACTTGCTAAATTTGGCGTGCTTATCTCTAGTCCTATTTTTCCATTTATTGTATTTCCCGTACAGAATAGCGCGTGGTTGAGCTTTATTTTTGTACTTATTGCAAAGAAGTTTTAGAGCGAAAATTTCTGATAATAATCAGGTTGTATTTATCCCGTAATAGACTCGCCAGAAAACGTGCTTTAACTTTTCACTTCTATAATCTTCTTCACACATGCGCCACACATCCCGTATATTTGCATTGGTTCTCCACAATGCCCCATTGTCGTTGGTAGCATTATTCGCTCTTTCTATTTCTTGTGTTAATTGATCATTTAGCCTATGAATTGTATTTTGATGATTTTGAATTGTAGACGTAGTGGCATTGAGCAAATTCCGGAGTCGCCTTTCTAAGATATGTTTTTCATCCTGAGATTGATTGTAATGCTGAGTAATCCCATCCAAAGCCCGCCTAACTGTATTTCCTAGTGTTGTAGTAGGAAAGAGCTGTAAATTATTCCTGATTGATTGACAGAGACTTTCAAATGATGCAAGGGTTGTGTCGTCTCCGATTATTGGTGATCTTGGTGAAGATGTCATTTCAATTTGATTAGGCGATATTTTTTTTGTGACATGTTAATTCTTTGATTCTCGCCTTAAGTCTTAAAATATCCTCCTCATACCCAGCTATCTGGTTATTTTTGGCATCAATAACGGTTTCGTTTGCCTTAATTTCCTTGAGAGCCGATCTTAATTGTTTGCGTAAATCTGTTATTTGATTTTTTAGGTTTTGGATCTCTTCCTGATCAAGGATAGTGGTACTACGACGTGTTAACTCTCCCTCACATTTTTCTAAATCCCGTATAAGCTTACGAATTTTTCTCTCATTCGTACGGTTTATTTCTACCTTGCGATTTAATTCCTCCCGTAATTCGATATTCGATTGTGCAAGTTGCACGAATGCCGGATCTAGGGAATTATTTCTTTCCATTTTATATTCTGAGAGTAAAAAATGACTCAACCTTTGATCTATATCGACTTTGTCTCTTGACTTATCTCTTGACTTTGCTAAACATAATTTTTACTATAATAAGTAACATCGAAAATGAGTAAATTGAGCAAGCCTATTATTAGAATCGATCCAAATGAGGAATTGCAAATTGTCCTGAGCATGCTTTATTATCAACCTACTGGTTATCATTCCAATGCTCGAAAGTTGTATAATGCTATCAGAGATAAAGGATATAATTTCCCATATAAAAAAGTTCGTGAATGGTTGCATAACCAGAATGAATGGCAAAAATACGCTCCATCACCAAAAAATACTCCACGGGTGAGTTATGGAAAAATTTCACGTCCAAACTGCGTACATATGTGTGATTTGTTGCGCCTTACAAATGATACCATTAATAAAAAGACATATAAATGGGCACTCACCATTATAGACGTTGCATCGCGTTTTAAATGCGCTGTTCCTCTTACATCGAAAAATAGCCCAGAGGTTGCCAAAGCCTTCAAAAAAATTTATAATGTTCCATCAAATCCACTTGTATGGCCAACACTTCTACAATGATCAAGGGCGTGAATTTATGGGTGAGACGAGTAAAATAATGGAAGAACATAATGTAATGATTAGATTGATTGGCGCATATAGTCATCGGGATCTAGCAATTGTAGACAGATTCTGTAAGACACTTGCGGAAATGCTTTATAAAATCTAGTATGCCGTTGAATCAATATCTAAAAATCCTAAATTGATAAGAGAGTGGGTTAAGTATTTACCAGAAGTTATTAATTACCTAAATAATTATCCAACGTGTCTCATTAGAGCTCTGGGTTCTACAAAGTGGGGTTTAGCACCAATAAAAGCCATCAAATTAGAAAAGGTTGAATCTCAGCCATAAGCGTCCTGTTGGAAAGGATGAGAAAAATAAGTTAAAAAGGGGGATAGTGTTCGTTACCTGCTTGCTAATGCAGAGTGGGAAGGAGGTATGGAAATCAGAAAAGGGCTACGGACCCGACGTTTTCACCTTATTTACATAAAATTCGAAAAATTGTAGTAACGAAAAATGAACCGGTTTCATATTATCTTTGAGATGATGATGATGAATATGCTCCAAAGCATGGATTTGTGAAAGAAGAGCTTATGCACGTAAATATTGACACACTTCAGTATCCGCCCCAGAGTATATTGGAAGAAAATACTCGTTTTAGGTCTGTTAATTTCGTTCGTATTATTAATAAAATGGCTAAAGCACAACAATATGCCAGGAAGCGTGGTGGACATTGTATTATGAAAACTGGCCAAATAAATGATTTTGATGTATATCTCTGGTCCTGTGAAAACGGGAAGCATCAGTGGGAATATCCATATCCATTAATAGCTACGAAGTTTGAATGGTGCCCAATTTGTTTCCATCATACCGATGAGCGAAGATGTAGATACAGTATATTTTTGAGGATCTGTTAAGTAAGAAATTTCCATCAAGTGCGCCAAAATTCTTAGGAGGGTTGCGTTTAGATGGTTATAATGAAGAGCTGCAATTGGCGTTCGAATATAACGGATCGCACCATTATTATCGCAATGATTTGTATCAAAAAAAATGGCGCTATCGATCTGCAGTCCCAAAAAAATTGTGATCAAAAAAAGCGAGAATTATGCAAACAAAAAGGCATAGATCTTATTGAAATTCCGTATACCTGCGATCTTCTACCCTACATCCGCCGTACATTAGTAGAAAAGGGCTATTTATGCCGTATGGCTGCAGAATAAGACACTAACATGTCCCATATAAATATTGAGTATTTTTTCCTGGTAAGATAATAGTGTTTATTATTCGCAACAAAATGTCATGTAATAAACTTTGATAATGTAATCGATACAATTTTTCTTTTTATGTAATAAACGGAACACGTAGTGTCTTTAATCCACAAATAAAAATTGTGATATATACAACATACACACGGTTAAAAACAGTAATTCCAGTCATAATTTTCCAGGTATAAAAATTGGTGTCTTAGCCGAGATGAAGGAAGAAAAAATGCCAATTTATGTATATCAACTAGACGAAACGCCTAAAGAATCTTTGACAAGAATAAGCGGTAACAAATACGCACCCGAGTGGCCTTTCAGATCACTAGTTTGCGGGGTTCGCATAGCGGAAAGACGAATATGGTAATCAATCTTATGCTTGGTAATAAATTACAACGAATGTTCAAGGAAAAGAAAGGTAATCGATATATTAAAAATGATGATCTCGTATTAATAGGTAAGCATTTCGAGCCGAAATGGCAATTAGTTCAGACTAGCTATCAGATTTTCGCAACTAGCTCTAAAGCTTACCGAGAGAACGTTACGTTTAAAAAAATAGCGCCAGACAGGATTCCAGATATAACTAAATTCACACCAGAACGGAGTATTTGAGGATCTGTGTGCTGAATCAAAGAAAATTCAAGATCGGATTATTCCTTACTTTATTAGTGGTCGACATCAAAATATTTCGCCCATATATGTAAGCCAGAAATACACCCAGACTCCTAAAATAATTCGCGAGAATGTCTCACATTTAGCTTTATTCCGAGGATCAGGGAGCAGGGAGGATGTAGTCAGAATTGTGCGGATAATCCAAAAAAAGTATCTAAGATGATTGATATGTTTTAGACGTACCAATCATATACATTATAAATATGGGATTCAATTTTAATCGAATTGGCTCATCCATTGTTACTTTTTTGGGGGGGTGTCTTAGCGAAGCCCAAGATTAACGTTCATATTCGCTTAGCGATCCGCTGAATAAAAACAGCATTGTTATTAAATTTACACCGTAACCTATGCCATGTCAGAAAGAATTCGAATTCAATTCTAGCTTTCATTATTCGAGATCAGAGTGGCACCGGAATTATCTTCTATGACTCATAACGTATGCATGCGAAACATAAAAATTTATTATTAAATGATTGTAATAAGGTGATACAAAACAATTAAGAATTAATTGACCAGTGGACATTCAATTTTTTGATCTCTCATCGTCTTCTAACATCACTCCTTGCTCTCCAATGAGTCTAATTTCCTGTTTCATACCTTTATACTCTATTATTACTGATTCCCACCCTTTCTGGCAATATACATTCATCCAATTACAGCCACATTTCGCTGGAGAACTGTTACAAAGGTCCGGATTTCGAATATCAATTATTACTGATTCCTTGGAACTCTCCAGGATTTTAGCATAAATACCATCTGATTCAAAACGCTTCTCATGCTCTTTCGCTCTTTCACCATCTCTTAATAACTCAATCACCCAGTTTCGGTCATCATCTACATAGAAGTCTACAAATCCACGCGAACCGAAATCCGCTCCAACGTCAGGAGAAATATAGACAGTATTGGAGAGGACTTGGGTGGCAGCGCGGTAGAATTCCATCTGCCAAGTGCGTTCTAGAAGCCGCTTGTCTTTGCCAACACCAAATGAGTTCTGTAGTGTCTGGGGGTCCATGACAGTAAAGGTGTCGATGAGAAAGGATTTTAAATCCTCGGGAGCTTTCGTTGCCCTGTTGGTAGATCCCCAGCGCTCCTGCATGTAAAGTATACACAAGTAAGGTGCAGCAAACTCGAGCCTTTCATTTTTTTCGACAAGCATGTTTGTTTTGATCAAACGCTTTGATTTACTTTCGGTGACGTCCCGAATAGGAACGGAATATCGAAACACATCATCGCAAAGCAATATTTCATCATCACTCAGATGCTCAAGCTTCGTGTATGCACGGACACCCTAAAAAAACAAAACCAATGAGTGGAATGATACGATCTATGTCATTACGCAACCTTAAAGCCAGGAAAAAACACTCACATCCACTACTGTATCCCAAAAATTATATGACTTCAAATACTTGAAAACCTTATCCCATGTCAGCGTCTCCCTCTCTCTCGGGTATTTCAGTTGTTGGGAGAAATGATTTTTAATATTGTTCATGAAGAATGCGACTAGTCCTGGATGACGCTCTGTCGTATTGTACACGTATTGCTGAAGACATAAAGCATCATCGTCATTCATGTTAAGATACTTATTGCAGAAGCGTGAGACGTAGTCATGATATTCTTCATCGGTGAAACACATCTCTTCCAAACTCCAGGTATTTCGAGAGTTGATCTTAATTGGAGAAACGTTCATTGTGCCACTGGAAGCTGAGCCATCCCAGGCACCTCGATAACCATATACGGCAAAGGCGCAAATGCGGAGGTTAGCATATTGCATGCAGTCCTTGAATACGTTCCAAAAGACATCACCACCATTGTGTGAAGGCTTGCCAAGTTTTTCGGAATAAAGTACCTACAAAGTCCTTTAATGAGAATCCACAAAAAAAACTAAAACTATAAGAATGCCTCAAATCTTCCATACCTGCACCTCGTCAACGATAAGAAATGTCTGAATAAACCTGCACTCATCCACAAACTGACTCCAAGTAGTGCCATTCATTAGTTCCTTGAATCTTTCTTCAAACATCCAAGCTTCTCTGCCGACTTTTCTCAACCATAAAAGCGAAATACGAAAAACACGTATAGTATTGTCTCGAAGAAGATACCGTTCTAACAGTTGCGCCAGCGAAGTCTTGCCAGCCATGGGCGGCGATCGCACAAGTAGAACACGTTTGTTATGGAGAGTTTCAACTAGTTTTCGGAGCGTCTCTTCACGGGGACAGATATCAGGATTATTGACATCAATACCCTCATAAGCGTCGACACCTCCTCCTTCAGACAGAAAGGTCTTCAGGTTAGTACCACCAAGGCCCTCTGCAAATAACAAAGGGGGAAAAGGTCAGCTAATTGAAGATGAAACCCTACGGATGGATTCTGAAGCAACTATACCTAATCTTGTTGTGTATGGCAGCGCAGTCTTTTCTCCACCTGTGCAAAAAAGAGTTGATTGTAGACAGGCTAGCATAACAAAAACGGAAACGTCATGTTGAAAGAGTTCGGGAAAGCATTTCGTTGCCGTAAAATATCTACTAGTTTGCCTCCTATTTATCGCTGTATGCGAAATTGTTTACCAGTAACATTCGCTATATTTTATCTATTCTATGTCTACTGCGAATGTGACAGCATTCGAACTATTCTCTCCCTTCCTCTACTTAACCCAAACGTATCGTATCTTGCTTATTAGCCCTTTCAAACGGGTTTACATACAACCGAACCTTTGCTACGACTCTGCTCTATGTCCCAACCCCAACGCATGTCGTAATGCATTCGAACTATTCTCTGCGGTACCGCCTCCATATAACCTAGCTCCTCCGCCATTTACTAAGCTCTATTCTATACTCCTCCCAATCGTGCATTCCAACTATTCTCTCTCCATTACTGCTACGAACCCCCGAATGTCTCTACGACGGAGCTCTGCTCCAACTAATAACACCCAACTGCCTCTCTCTCTTGTAATATAGCACAAAACCAGTAACAGTATTCAAACTCCTCTCCCTGTTGTTCCTCTATCCTCCCAATAAACGTGTGTTTCTTACCTCGTTTACCAAGCGTTTGGAGAAATTCTTCACAACAATCCGTGGCTATTCCGGGGTTGTCGCGATGGTGTTTAGTGTAGAAGACTTTATACTTGTTGTATGCATCCTCGAGCTCCTTCTCAGTTGCTGCTGGGAAGTCTTGACAATATTTCACGCAAAAGCGACCATATCCTAGTGAGTAGTCCACGTCCATGTCTAGTTGTTGCATGATGGTGAATGAGAATGGTAAAAGAAGAGTCGCGCCCGCCCAACTCAGCCCTGTTTATACGTTTTACTTACACAAACATGTGATACTTCTCCGTATTGAAGCGCCGAATCAACTATAGTTACCGGATCCAGCACACTTGGCGAAATAGATCGGGAACCCTCCATGCTTTTGTCAGAGACAAAACAAAGTGAAAATCTCTTTTATACGCTTCTTTGCATATCACGTTGCCGTACGACGGAACAATGTCGATTGTTGAATTGTATCCCGTGATATAAATACGTGTCATTTTTTTTATATAAGTACACCTAAATTTTTCATGTTTACTTTTTTAGGTCTTGATCATCTTTTTACTTAAAACATGCGTGGAAAAGCATTAACGGTCGCACAGCGTGAACGCATTATTGGAGCTCACCTTAACAATACCAAATTCAGAATTATTTTGCTTGAGCTAGGCAACCATTCATGACACAATTAAGCATTATAATGAAAAAGGTACTGTACAGCCAAAAAAACATTTGGGATGACCAAAAAAATTTTCTGAACATGAAAAACATGTCTTAAAGCATGTTGTTCATGAAAATCATTTCGCTTCTCTTGGCAAGATTACAAATAAACTAAACACAAGCTAAAATATCAATTTACATACCAATACAATTCATAAATACCTTTATAATATGGGCCTTAGAAGTTCTGTTTCATGTCAGAAGCCTTTTTTGATTGAGAAACAGCAAATTATGTAATTAAAATGATGTAGAGAAAAATACAACTGGAATGAAGAATGGAAAAACATCATATGGTCTGACGAGTCCAGATTCACACTTTTTAATTTAGATAGTTGGGTTAGAGTATGGAAAAAAACTGGCAAAGCATATAATGAAAACTATATAAAATCTACAGTCAAATTTGGTGATAGATCTGTAATGTTTTGGGGATGCTTTGGTTGGAACGGAATTGGCTCTTTAGTAGAAGTGAAAGAAAATATGGATTCTGATATATACGTAAATATTCTTGCTACACACTTCATATCTTGGGCTCATGGGAATTCAGATACTATATTTCAGCATAATGGAGCACCGTGCCACATATCTTCATATATGGCTTGGTGGGTGACGACGCACAATATTCAAATTTTAGATTGGGTGGTCCAAAGTCCTGATTTCAATCCGATTGAAAACTTGTGGGATCATTTGGACTGTCAATACATAAAAGAAAGCTTCTACCCAAATATAAATTAGAGTTGGTAAAAGTGGTGCAAGAGAAATAGATAAATATTGACTTAGATATGATTTGTCAATTAATTTTAAGTATGATTAACCGTACAAAAGAAATTATTAGGGCTAAGGGCAGACATGCGAAATATTAAACTAAAGCTTTAAAATTTTAGTTAATAAAATTAGAGAATTTAAATTTTTTTACACATCATTATAAAAGTATAAAAAAAAAAAAATTACATAACATTTTTTTTTCAGTCAATTATTATAAGGGTGTGTAGTTTCAATTTTGTCGATCTTTTTTTGGTTTGTTCTGCCTAATACAGTCAGAGAATATATTAAAAAAGAAAGCGAGTTCTAGAATAATCTGTGGACCAATTCTTGAAATTTGATTGGCTTAAACACTCTTTACATCTGCATTCTTTGTGAAATTTTATTTTATTTGACCATGGTTAAAAACTATACAAACATATAAAAAAACACCTATACTTTTCATATTTGCCAATAATCAAAAATAATCAACACATTTCAAAAAAGTAAATGAGACGTGAAAATTATAGTTTTTGTATATATTAACATATTAACAGTCTCGAACTCTTATACCATTGTCCAATAGTATTTCAGAAGAGCTGAAAAACTGTTTCATCAGTAAAAAATATATTGTTCCAATTATTGTCCAAATGATTTTGTGTTTATTCTACTTGCTTTTCCTTATGGAGCTTCGTAAGTATTGATGTCTTAGCCGGAACATTGTATTTGTACCCAAGTGACTTTAAATAGCATACAATAATTACTTGGAAGACTTTATTACCTAGTTTTATTGCTAGACTTTGTGTAGAAATCATAGGTTCTTGCTTTATATATTGCTTTATTTTTTTTGAAATTTCCACAGTAACAGATATTGGTCAATCAGTCCTTTTTTTTTTGCTCTTTGCCTTTAGTAATCTGAAGTTTTCGAAGATTATAATATATAGTTCTGAGGGGAATCTTAATTATAGTATGGATTTTTTTAACTGAACATGTATTTTTTTCCACAAAAGCGAGATAGTTTTATGTTGTTAATCTAACTTCGAAACGACCATTTTAATATTAGATTTTAAGGCGGGAGGAGGCAAGAGGAGATAACAAAAAAAAAATATTATACCCAGTTTTTTTCTTATCAAAAGCATCATTTTGAGATATTTTGTGAAATGGTTTTGTCTTAACATGGCAAAGATATTCGCAGTTGAAAAGCGGTAATCAAATTGCAAAAAATTTTGTGCCACACTATAGTTAGCATGTTATCGAAACAACAGTAATATGACAAGTTTGAAATAATGAATTATACCTGTTTATATTTTATCTTGTAAAATGGATCCTGTTGATTTTTGTCCATGAAAGATATCCTTTAACTGATGGATCAGTGTGGTTTTTCACATATGGCCATATCTGTTCCATTGCGATTGCTTGACAATATATGTTACAAATAGAATCTCATGACTTATAGTATAATAATCTGCACATTTTTTGAAAAATACAAGCTGGTTTTCTGTCTAATACCCTTGACACAATGCAAATTGCTTTAAATCAATATCCCTAAAGAGCATAAAAAGAAAGAAAAGTAAATATAAATAAATATATGTCAAAATTTATTATGAACAATTAATAAGTCAACTTATCAATTCAGCTCTACATATGTTCGAAGCATATTTATTTTTTTATGCAATTGTCCTGGTATAAGAACTAACCAAGGAAACTTTTCCTTTAACTTGGTAGCATGATGATATGAAACATCATTACAAGTAACTGCAATCCACTTATGGGCTCCATCTTTAACATCTGATATTGTTTCTATATGAAAGAAAACTTTTTCGACATTTGCTATTAAATTAGGATTAAATTCAATTGGATCAGAAATGTAAATTTCTAGAATTTTGACTTTTGGATCAGTAACTATTAATGATTAAGTTAGGTTAATCTTAGGAATAGATATAGTATAAGAATCATCATTAATACTGTATAATTTAAAAATGAGTGGCTTAGCTGATCGATCTGTTTCACTAATTTCAACTTTAACCATTCTCTGTCATTGCATTTCAGTCAATGTTGGCAATTACATTCTGCAAGTAGAACACACCTATTTTCTATTCTCAATGTACTGTTGATTACAGTTAGGATATTTTTTCATGCTGTTAATATTTGTTGTCACATCTGTTATAATAGAATTAATGATATTAGTTATGAATAATTTTTCATTAGATAACAAAGTAAAAATCAAAAATATATTTATATAATTTCTTGTCAATGATATCTTGCATTTCAAAGCTAATATCATAAAGTTTTTCGTATCATAACCTATCAAGAGAATAAGCCTAGGATGAATTAGTATGTTGGATTTTATTATACAATGGCATATTGAAACCCACAAAACTCATAACAATATGGTAAACCATTGTATTAAATCCACAATCAAGATAGATCTTTTGTCTTTATTGTTCATTATCAAATACAAGAAACAAAAGGTCCTCAGGTAATAATTCTTTATGGTCCGATAATTCTTCTAGCCAGGTTTGAAATTGATGATAGCTTTCTACACTTGTAATATGATTATTGATGTTGATAGTCTTTTTTGATCATGTAATTAAATACTTGACAGCTGATGCAGTGAGATGAATTTCTGATACATATTTCCCATGTCGTATACCATATATTGAATCAATCGTGATGACAGTCTTAAAAAGTTTCTCCGGGCTTAAGGAAATATTGTTGTTGTTTTGAGTTAGAGTTTCAATGAATTTAACAATTATTTGATTGTGTTTATACAGCCATTCATATGACTAATATACTATGATATTGTCTATCAAAAACCTATTATTATCTCGGATTAATGATTCCACATTATCGTATACTGATTTGTGTTCTTTGTTAGCTATTTTAATGATTGCATCAATATGTTTACAGTGATCAGCAAATCGTAAATTCCACTATTTAGTAAGAGTTTTATTCTTTTTACTTTCTTCCTCATACAAATTCTGAAGCTTATTTATATCTTCATAAGCCTTCTGTAGTTGTTTTTTTAATTTGCAATTTTAATGCTTTGATCCTCAAGGTGCTGCTGCATTCATATAATCTGATTGTTCAGTTTTGTTATAGACTGAGATTTTTGATAATTTTCTAATTGAGTGATTTTATATTCATCATGATCGAGCTGTATTGTTTTATTTTCTTGACTGTAATTTATAAAATATTGGTAAAATTGATTAGTAACAATAATTTGGTTATAATGTCTTTTACAAATCACAAATAACTTTAATGAAGAATATATATTAACAAGTTCAGGAATATAATTATGAAAGAGTGCAAGATTCTTAGCTGTTTTCTTGATACTTGCATGCTGCTACATTTATTGTTCTTTCGTTTTATATAATCTCAACTCAACTTTACCATATGCTTCAACTAAACTTGTAAAGACACATGGAAGGTCTTTTGCTCTTGATTTCTAATAAATGGACACTGTTCAAAAAAAAAGTTTGAATACAACTTAGTTAGTAGAATTATATTCTCTCATTTCATCTTAATACATTAACATATGCAAAAACTGTAATTTTCACATCTCATTTACTTTTTCGAAATGAGTTGATTATTTTTGATTATTGGCAATATAAAAAGTATAGGTGTTTTTCTATATGTTTGTATAGTTTTTAACCATGATCAAATAGAATGAAATTTCACAAAAAATACAGACATAAAGAGTGTTTAAGCCAATCAAATTTCAAGAATTGGTCCACAGATCATTCTAGAACTCACTTCCTTTTTTAGTATTTTCCCTGACTGAAGAATGACTAACTGTGAATTCGAGTTCACAGGCGCAGGAAGCATATGACCAATTCAAAATTCCTAAGCGGAACGAATAATTTCTGCCGATATATACTCAAATTTCCTCCCAACTTAATTTTGATATTGATGATGCTATAAATATTCTAATTCGAATAATCATGTTTCCCCCTTATCTTTAAAACTATTATTAAGAAGAGCAAATATCTTCCTTGCCTTTTCAATTCTTTTGCATAGAGTATCATTGGAGATTTTATCACCAATTTGCTTTCGAATTTCCTTATTAACCAATGTTTTGGATGCTAAATCTCTATGATCTAAACTTTTATAATAATTTAATCGCTGTGATAAAATATCTCCAAAGCAATAATAACATCGAATAATCTCTTGGTTTATGCTTTCGTTTCAGGATTCTGCATGAGTAATATTATCATTGAGCCATAAAAAATCTATAGTGTATACTTCAGAAATTTGCTTCATAGAACACTCTATATCTCCAGAAGTCTCAGAAGTCTCAGTGGTAAATTCAAATATGAGTTTCTTCAGCAAGGGAGAGTCTTCTTTTTTAATTCACTTTTTCACTTTCTTACTGGAAATATCTTCGAGAGATCTTTTGTTAGACTCTAAGTTTGCACTTTAATTGTTTGAGCGATTATGTTCGTCTGCTTCAGATATGGGAGTATTCTCACTTCGCAAGTCATTCACATCTATCATATCTTCGTCTGGATTTCCTTGAAATATTATTGTGAAATATTTTTCCATTCTACCGATTATTGACAACGTACTTAATCCAGAAGAAGCGAAGCTTCGAGTCTCTGACTCATCTTGCTTAGAAAATTCCTTAAAAATTTCAACAAGATTATTACTGTTGGAATAAGGACATGATTTTTTTCGCGAAATTAACAATTCTTTCTCAACACAAATAGAGTTCCTATATACTATACTTATAAGTGGGCTTCATATTATGCTTATAAATTGGCTAGTAAAATTTTTGTCAATTATTCGTTTTTTATAAATTTTTATAGGATTCTTCTTTTGATAGTTTTTTTATTTGATTATAAATTTATTTTTTAATTCTTGTCTTTTTTACTGGTCGGTTATCGTTTGAATTAAAAGAAACCAGGGATATCAGACGTTGTCGGATATCGTTAACAATTAAATTAAGAAGGAAAGAAATTACTAAGACAGAGATGGAGGATATCAGACATCTTATTTATGGCGTTTCAATGCTGGGAAAAGTTAAAAAAGTGTACATTCCTGAATAAGGATTTCCAACACATACTTTTAGTTACATAGTATAGACTATTGAGGTTTTTCCTTAGAATTTTTAGATTAAGGTTTTTTCACCTCAATTATTTAGACTTTGTGGCATAAATTATTTTTTTTTACTATATAAATAAAAAATCATAATTTATTTATATAAATAAAATTGAAAATATTATTTTTTTATCTTACAAGACACAAAGTATGTATTAAACTATAATTATATATTAACTAAACTATAAAAACTATAAACTATTAGTACTGTATATCTATAATTTACCTTTAAATTTGACAATAGATTATTTTTGATATAAAAGGTCTGACCAAACCTGAATCATAAATATAGATGTTGATCATGACCGGACTCTGGTCAGGCAAGGTGTAACACGGATATAGTGAATATTGGCAAAAGTATTATATTAGCAATCTCGAGTAATACTTAATAATATGTTATTTAACTTTCTAGTTCTATTGCTTTCTTTGACTTAATCTTAATATTTATATATCTGGTATCAAGAGCCTGTATATTAATAAATAAAAATTTCAAAAACCATGTCAATCTGAATATCGATTCAATTAAATTCTATATTTATTGTGCAAGGGTAAGCACAAATTTTACTAGCCAATTTATAAGCATAATATGAAGCCCACTTATAAGTATAGTATATAGGAACTCTA